>JAMKCH010026956.1:0-57334 GCA_023653785.1 Ophioderma brevispina
ACTCAAACTATTATTTGAATGTACAACACATATGCGGAGTCCTATCTGTATGGAAAGAGTGGCGATGGGGACTAGCCGAGAGTGGCCATTTAATATCGGCTGCTACCTATTGCAGACAGCACGATGTGTAGGCCGATTGACTTATCTTCTTTAGCCCCTGTCCACAACATTACACATACATAACGCGCATGCACATATGCACATACACCAAGCGATCACCCATAACTCACACAGACCCACACACATACACACACCCACACTCACCCCACCACCCCACCTTAACATGGCCAACACACACAACACACGCTTCCTTTTCCCTAGCTCTCCCCCATCTCTTATCCTCTCTGTTTCCTCCAACTTGTTTATATTGCAATACATTATGGATAGAACATTTTACTTCTTTACCACAATTCCTGATTTCAAGATCAAATTGCAAAAACAAAGTTAAAAATGGACTTAATTTAGTCCAATGAAAAAACAAACCATGTTCTGGACAAAATTGCTACCGAAGGTTTTCTTGCTGTAACTATCAGTAAAATATCTCCCAAACAACATATCAAAAAGGTAGAAAAAGGGAGCCTGGCAAGACATGCTAATTTGCATTTATCTTGTGTGGAAGTAGACCTCATATTTTGACAAAGTATACTCATAAATGCCGCATTAGGGAGTTTTTATTTTGCCTGTAATATTTAACCATGTTTTGCATGGGTATGCCTGCAAGGTGTGTAGTACTTTGCCTTCTCATATTAAAAGTGGAAAGTGATGGTCATTATTCAGATGGCCGCAATTTTCCTTTTTCCCTTTCCCGCCAAAATTAATTTGCATTCTAGATGATTTGGCAGACTGCAATCGAGATGGGAGATCTTTATATCAAATTATATCAGAGAGTATTTATTAACACATTGGGTCAACTAGTGCCGGGGGACCCCTATTAACTGATGGTATATGTGCCTCGGCAAAGGTGAAAAAATAGGTCCCTTTCCGCGGTCCTTTCACAAAAATGAAACCCCAAAATATACGGGGTCATATGGTACACAAGCTGAATAAAAGGTGTCCCATTATTAACTTAAGAGGGTACCAATGATGTTAAAACCTGAAGTTCAATAGGACGTCCTCTTTCCATCCCCCCGTTTCACATTGCCAAAAGTATAAAATTGCTGGGCCATGACATTATAAATTGTTAAAAATGTGCCCGGTAGGCTGCGAAATTTTCGAATTTGGTGTTCATATTCTTTAAAAAAAGTGGATATTTTTATGCAAACCTTGTGGATATAGAAAAGAAGAAAATGGGTCATTGAGTATATTTGAACCTTGTAAAAAGGGGTCATTTGGTAATAGCCTGGTAAAAAACTTAAAAGGTATACAGAGCATAAAATGGTGTCCGCATTATAGACGTCACAATCAGCAGCTCACTGACCTTGGCTAAGCAAGCTTCTACATAGGGGAATGTGGATATGTGCAGCTGCGCAAGATCAACTCACCAGCTCATTTGATAATGCTGCAGATAAAGTCAGCCTACATCTAAATGCCAGAGAGACGGAAGGGAAGACATGAACCTCAATGCTGAAGAGCATCATCTGCACTACACACTGTAATCACCTCAGATAGATTATACCTCATTAACCTCTGGTCTGACAGCAAGAAGATCAGAGTTAAACTTTAAACTTAAAGGGCCTTGGCCTGATCGCTAAATATCATCGTCCCCCCATACTCCAAGATTACCGGAAGTGGTCACATTTTGGTATTTGAAGAAATCTACATTTTCTCATTTACCCTTGAAATCTTAGTTGGTAAGGATATTGTTTGGAGTTATGACGAAAATGTACCCCATTGTGGTCAACCGATATCAATTTTTTAACATCATATAGTCTAAGAAAATCAGGTTTTTAGCTCTCACATTAAACGGATGAAATATGTGGTTTTGAGGAGTGAAAGACCATTCTATCATAGAAAACTTCATTTATTTACTAATTGGGTCGTCCTTTTAATATATTTTATATAACCAAAATATAGGCAAAAATGGTCACATACAGAAGTTTTTGTGCAATTAACATGTCTTGCCATGCTCCTTTTTTCTACCTTTGGATATGTGTTCGGGAGGATTTTTTACAACAAGTTGACAGCGAAAACTTCTGTAGAAATTTTGGCTAGGTGATACCTAGATTGAGTGGACTATAGCCCGGACATTTTTCATGTATGACTAACGGATTAATACTTATTTCCTAATTCAGCTACCTAATTCGTACACAGGCATCCTCATATTAATTGGCATACTTTTGGTTTTACTTCTTCCATATGCATGTATGCTTGTTCCACAATACCAAAACCCTGATTTTTTTAATGAGGTTTATTGTGTTATGTAATCATGAATATTTATCAGATATCACACTTAGTGAATTACCTTAAGAGAACTTAAATTCAAATTATTTCAAATATTTATAGCCCATTTTGATCAACATTTATCTGATTACACCAATAAGGTATCCCCTCCATCTTCGACTTTGAAATTTGAGTTCAAACACCTCTCAAAGGACCGCCACGCCCCTCCACATATGCACTTGACAAGGATAAACCAATCGGACAATAACACTGTTTATTTGGTGTCATAATGATGATCCCTCATGGTATAATGGAATCGTGTAATGACTACACATCATGCTTACTGACCCAGGTAGGGCGCCGACTTTGTCGATATGAATCAGCCAGGCAAGTGCGTCACATGATTTTAATTTAGAGGAGTCTGTTTGAATTAAGGTGCGCTATGGTAATGCTAAATGTCACTTTATATTTTACAAGCGTTCTTGGAAATCAGCAAAGTCCTTTTCATAAAAACGGCAGCCCACAAATTGTATTCACCTACTTAAATTGAGCGTTACGAAGATACCAAAAAATTCGATGATATGCCAATATCTAATAACATTTCCATTCATCTTTTTCATGGACCTGTAGAGAGAAGGACCACACACCTAGTTTCACGACACTTCACGCTACCGACTTTGTTTATTAAATCCCACCATGATCTTATTTACCGGCTTCAGGTAATGCGATAATCGCCCTCTCAAGCAGTAGGGCTGACCTGGTCCGCTTCGCGTCTTAGGAATACTGGAAAGTTCAGCCCGACTCAAATAGCATGATGTAAATCATGTAAAAAAATTTGTTCTGAAATTTCATGGAAGGAAACGGCCCAATAGCATTGCCATTTCATCATGTAAACTATTGCTTATTATATCCATTGTTCTACCTGAGCAACTTTTAACAACACACCGGAGGCGGGTACAACATCCTTGAATTTTCTTTATGAACATCCAATTCCTAATAAATTTGTACCTACAGTATAACTTAGAGTTTATTCTTTCCATGGTATCAAATATGTAGAAACCAATGATGCGTCAATATGACGTCAAAGAAGTAAAAGTATGAAAAACTGCATATAGGAAGAAGAAACATTGATATTTTGCCAAATTTACTGGCTTATAAAAATATTGTTAGCACTTAAACAAGTTCCAGAGACATCATGACGTCATTATGGCATGTTAGTACTTCTATTTTGGTATCAAAGGAAAGAGGAGGACCTGTTATCTATTGACAACTAATATCAAATGTCTGTGATTTCCTGTGTCGTACTAGGCGTGTTGTATTTCCCTCCCGAAAGGTGGGGGGGGGGGTGATTGCCTGCCACGCCTATCCATCACTTTGGGATCACCCTTTTACCTTTCCTATACCCCGGTATTGTTTTTTTATGGTGGGCATAACGAGCATAAAATGTCAATAGCAATTACATTAACTCATTTGTACACCAGAAAATGGGGTTTTAGTAGGGCGAAAGAATAGAAGAGAGCGGTAACAACCCCCCCCCCCCCCTTCGAAGACGAGGGTTAATTAATTTATAATTTAACAATTTAATTAGTAAAATCTGACTTACCACACTCTCATATTTCAGATGAAACGGACATTTGGAACGTTCGACATGGTATCGGCTATCAAACCCACAACGTTAAAAAATTAAACATAACTGGAAGGTTAAAATATTACATGTTCGTGGTTTTTTCGAGGTAGAATTACAGGTATGGGCGCGCTTGGGCAAACCGCCGTTTCAGAAGTTATACTTTGTTACAAGGTACATTTAACTGTCATACAACCGTTTTTTAAGAGTCGGAAGTGACGGAGTATTTTCATATTATTTCACAGATTTTTTAACACTTACGGGTCAAAACGCAGCTCCAACAAAGGACTGACAGATTTTGATGGGGTTTTTTGGTATTTTGAAATAATATTCTCCTCTATTTGTGACAACACCTTGCAAAAAACATGGAAATTGAGTGTACTATGCCTTTCCCCAACACCCCCTCTTCAGGGGTCTACACAAAATGTTAAATTACAAAGTTTTTGTGGACAGCTTTTCCTTAGTAAAGACCGTATTCACTGCATCGATCGCGGCAAGAGATAGATCACAGACGGCCTCGGTGTATGCACATGAATACACATCGAATCGAGTGCCTAGCTTTTGGCGAGATGAATGGAATTGAATTAGGTAATTGTTGGTGGTTTTCGGCTTTGTTTGTCCTTCTCCTTACTATGGATTATTCATACAAGAACAATGGAATTATTGGTATTGCTACCATCTTTGTTTTGGGGCTTGTTTTGCTGGCGTTTTGTTTTTGTTTGTGTGTGGTGTGTGTTTATTCCATATCGGATCAAAAATCCGTTGATATCCCCAATGACTTACCAGGAAAAAGCTTTGGGATACAAGCCGTGTTTGGTATTGACATGTATAAATGATATAACAAACCTATACCTATTTGCCTTCAACCGAAGGTTCATTGACTATAATATTTTGTGAAGTCACTGCCTTATTTAAAGGTTATATTTATAGTCGATTCGCGTGAATACGGTCGTCCCCCTGGAGTTTTGGACCTATTCCAAGAAGTCGGAGAGGGGCCTATACCGAAAAAAGTAAAGAATTCAAATGCACGTGCCACACTTGATTATCTTGGAGGACACCCGGGTCATTTAACTCACTCACCTGCCACTAATACAATTTCATTGGACACGCAACTATAATCGGGGATTTCAGGCATTAACACTGCCACAATACAATATTAACAGGATCCTTGGCCTTCATTGAATTTGTCACATCGGCAGAATGACGGGGTCACATATCAGAATAATTTAGTATGCTCCATATCACGACAGTTGAACGGATGGTGTACCAGACTGGCACCCTCTACTAGAACAACCAGACATGGCATCACAGTTTTGTTCGATAACCCCCACCCATCCCAGAATTATAAAGTCACGTTTTAACGAAGCTATTATTAAGAAACACATCTTTGTTCTTCATTGTTGTTAATGGCAAATCGTTTTTGGGGCACAAATTACAATCTGTGATTTATATTGAGCTCATTCTAGCAGACTCAATGCGTTAGCCCGTTATCGGCACAATAGTAGAATACCGTTAGGAACAGATATCCCATTTTTTCGAAGCATGAGGAAACCCGGGGAACTGGAAACCTTAAGGGAGGCACAGACTAGTGCCGGGGAGCTTAAAATTACCTTTCCCACACCTTTTTACCCGTACGAAACATGTAATTGCCTGCACCTCTACATGCTTGTTGTCTGGATTTCCCATGGGATTCTCCTCCCTCTGGTTCTCCCTACCTACTTCCTACCTACTTACTCCTTTCATCTCTATCCTTACTTGACTCGCACCCATGCGGTTGCTAGGATAGGTTAATCACTGGTTGGCTCGACAGATGAGCCAATTAGGGTGGTTTGGCAGGTGGGGCTTTATGGCTGTCCTGGGAATATGTTTCTAATCCTCTGTAGGATTTTTAGAGGCTCTGATCCTCGGGATAATCACGACTCCATTAGTGATGCCTATCTGGGTCAGGACACAAATCCCTAGTATGGCGGTGAGTTGCAACCCCACACTGACCATCAGAGATGGGGGAAGTTGTCTCAGGACTTTTCCACAATGGGACAGCATCCGCCACCTCTCTTTGTCTTGCAAAAATGTTGGGTGCCACTGGGTTGTGACTACTCCTTCTCTACCTTTCTCCTCTTTCCTTTATCTCCTTTCTTTGAGAAGTTAAGGTCCATAGGTATATATTTAGGTCAAACCAACTATTGTGAAATAGTACGTGCTGCCTTGTAGGTTGGTTCGTGTGTGCGAAAAAGGCTAGGGGACCATCCCTGACAGAAAAGGCCACGCTGCCTTGCAGATTGTCAACGTGAGACAAAGGCTAAGGGTCCTTCCCCAACAAAAGGTGCTGGAGACCCTGGCGAATCCCAGCTAACTATTATGCTAATTGACAAAAGATGAATAGTTTTTCACAACGTAGCACACCAAGGTAAAGCCCCTGATTTAAAGTCCGTGCCTTCTGATTCAACATTGGTCTGTACCAATAATCGCATGATGGTTGGTCCTAAAGCCTACTCTGGCCGGTCCAACCCTGAATATTGACAAAATATGCATGGATAACTTTGTTAGACGCAAAATGCTTTCATCATCAGCACATTAATGTCCAGACACTTCACTACAGCCAAGAAAGAAGAACTCATACACGAAGCACAACTGTATGATTTTGATGTCATTTGCATACAAGAACACCGTATGTGCACATTGACCTCTAACTACAGGAGATATCCATGGATAGCACTTATTACACTTATTACCGCCTCTGCCTGGAAGAACAGGAGAAATGCAGCTACAACAGGAAGATGTGGGGTTTCTTTGTATCACCAAAGGCTCCCCTCCTCAAGTCATGTGCCAACCTTGTCAACTTTATTGAGCGCATCTTGAAGCTTACACTAACGGGCAATCTGAAACAACAGTCATTTGTTGTTACAGCACCACATCGACTATCCAGAAGAAACTGTCTCTTCACTTTTTACCATGAACTTTCACTGCCACCAGTACAGTTACAGCCCATAATCTTCTGTACATCCCTGGAGATTACCTACAACGCGAACTTGGGCCTGACACGCGCGTTCACTTGGCAAGCACGAGCTAACAGAAATGGAATGTTACATGAAGCTTCATGGACAATTTACATTGGTTTGCCACTATACCAAATTCCAAAATCATGCAGGTAGACTGTGGACACAACACCCGCCGCCCAAATGGAGAACTTGTCAACTGGACTATATTATATTTTGGTCAGAAAGAAGTGGATTACCAGCATTAAGAACTCAAGAGCCTACAACACTCCTTGAAGCTGTTAGTCTGATCACAGAATTGTCTCTGCAGAGCCAGATAAGTTCCTCTCCAAAGTAACCCCCTCCTAGAGATCCCAATGAAAACAATAATTGACCTGGAGGAAGGTAGTTGGGGATACAAAGCTTTGTAAGCAGTATGCTGTAGCAGTACATAACAGGTTCAACACTCTTGTTGATGAGCTTGAAGAGAAGAACTCCAGCGCAGTATAGGATGTCCTCACTTCAGACAACAACTAAATGGCATTGGAGATGCTACCTAGAAGAAAAAGAATACTAAATACTGCATTTGCCTCAAACGACAAAGTCAACAAAAGCCAGAGAAAAAGTGAAGTCTGCAGCCAAGAAGCACCGTACAAAATCCACCATAAAGTTCCAAGCATAACCTTGATGCTGCTAAGGCTGCACATCTTACACTGTGGTGCTTGAGGGGCATGTTTAATGTTCCCATGCTGAAGCCCTTGACGGCCCACATCTTGAAACAAGCATGCTGCTGCCTGATAGGCCCCGAGGGAGCTGACTGTCAAGAGGGCTACCCACCTATAAGAATCAAAGGGGAAACAACTAAAGAGCCTTGATGCATGGTTTCAGCACTTTAGTTCTCTACTTGGCAAACCATTTCAGAATAACACTAACCTTGATTAACCTTTCTTTCTAATCGATCGGAGGGGGCTAGGGGGAGCAACACCCTTCCCATCCAGACGGGACCGGTTGGTCACGTTGTAGAGAGCTTCAAGTCGTGCCTGCCTGAATAAACTGAAGAACAGCGCTCTCGTGACGGTGGCGCTGGTGTGGCCGCGACAAAACATCCCTGGGGCAGTAGTCTGGAAGAATCCACTATTCCATGATCAACTGTTAGAAGTTTGTAATAACACCTACAAGGGAAACAAACCAACTGCATTTTCAACATTATTCACCATATCCTCTACCAAAGACAGGCGACCTCCAACCCCCAAACTACAGAGAATCACACTGTCAACCACTGGCCTCTAAGATCTACAACTCCTTGCTGCTCAACAAATCACTCCTCACATAGATCCCATTCTCAGACGGAACCAGAACGGTTTTTCGAAGGCAGATCACACTACCAACCTCAGATACTTGCCCTCAGAGGATCATAGAAGAGTTTAGAATTTCCAAGAGAAAATCTCATTGTGTTTTTGTATATTTTTCCAAGGCGTTTGACAGTGTTAACAGGGATGTGATGCTGCATATTCTCTCTCGCCAACTACGGTGTCCCGTATGAGACTGTCCAGGCAATTGCCATCATGTATGGATAACCCCAATTAAATGTTAAGCTTTTGTGCAGACCATGATGGGCCACAAAGGATTCCCTAACATACTGGAATCCCCATGAGATCTCTTGCTCTTTGTAGTCGTGTTGATTCCATCCTCAGACAGAGTCTTGACATCATGAACGACAAGGCTCACACCTCACCCCCGCGTTCTAAGACGTCAACCAAAGTCAGCATCTCACAGACCTTGCCTCATGCATATGATCTAGCATCTAACACTGAATCTGATATGTTGGTGCATACGATCTACTAACATCACTTGAGATCTGCAGTGACAAAGTGGCCTACATTTAAAATGCCAGAAGACTGAATATATGACTGTCAATGAGGAAGATGATCATCAACCTATCTGCATCAGGCAGATGGTAGCCAACTCAAAGATGTCAAGGACTTCAAGTACCTGGGTACCATGTTGCCGACAGCAAGAAAAGACTTCCTGTCACGCAAAGGACAGCTTGGAATGCTTTCAATAACACGGGGCACTATGGCAATCTGGTATGCATCCAATTCAACCAAGATGAATTCCTTTAGAGCCTGTGTAGAAGAGTATCCTTTTATAATGGATCTGAGACCTGGACCATGAAGAAAGAGCTACAATAGACTGGATGGCACCTACACCAAGCTTTTTATGCGAGTACAACACATATCCTGGCGTGAGCACAGGACCAAAGCACGGATATATGGAGATATCCCTCCAATTTCATCTTCGGTTGCCCACGCCGTGCACGATTTGCCGGGCACTGTCCATCGTGCGATTGACCAATATCTCAGACGTCATATTTGGAAGTTACCAGCCAAAAACCGGGTCGTCGCCCCTTAACCATTGATTGGATTGCTCGAGATATCCAGCAGGATCCATCTGACATCCCGCAACCTAATGACAAACAGGTACCTGTTGGCGCTAAAACATGGTGAACAGCATCTCTGGCTGCGGCCGTTAGATAGCCGAGAAGGAAAACCTGCGACGACCGAGTTATGGACTGGAACCAAACGCACAGAAATCGCAGGCCCGACCATGGGTCGAACCTGGGACCAAAGTGGTGCGATTGAAGTGAAGCGAAGGAAGACCCTGCGCTTACCCGACCCCCAGTTTGGCACAGAGGACCAGCGCGCGTAAGTTCCTTTGTTATTTAGCTCTAGCGGTGTAGGACAGCTTTAAATAACAATTTCAGTATGTGCAGATTTCCCACTGGGCATGCACAGGTTTGTCAGCCCTAACCCGAAAACTAACCTCTAATCCCTAACCCAAACCCAATCCTAAATACGCATGCCTTTAAGTTAACTCTAACCCTATGGCTCCGCCAACCAATAAACGTGGTTGAAAACCCCCACTTCAATTAAGGGATTAAGGGGGTACCTTTACACCCTAAGCAGAAAAAATGAGAGCCAACCATATCCATAACCCTAATTGTGCGATTGCCTTATTTATTTGCAAACGTGCCCGGTATAACATCTTTCATTATAACTTATTTCTTAAATTCGGATTCTAAATTCGCTACCTAATTCGGACGCAGCACTCCTCTCATTTTATTGGCAGATCTGGCAATATTGTATAACTTCACCATTTAATATGCATGCTGGTTTCCAATATGCAAACCTATTTATTTATGAGGTTTATTGTATCTGTAATCATGCTATTATTCAGATATTACACTTATTGATTAAACCTAAGAGAATTCTTGAAATTCAATTTATTTTCAAATAATTATACCTCAGAAATTGGTTAAACCTTTTTATCTGATTCTCCCATAATGTATATACTACTCGCCCTACATCTTCGATTTTTAAATTCCCCCAAAGGGAAGCCTGCCCCTCTACATTCGGCATGAAGCGAATATAATAACAAATCGGACAATACCACTTTTCATTTTTAGTGTCCATAATTAGAGATAAAGGTATGATTTTTGGGAACCGGTAACTCTCTCTTTACGGCGAATTGAACCCAAGGCGATCCATTATTTTCAAGTGGAAGAACGAGGCGCCGAGGCCGTAGTTCTTCCACCGCAAAATACTGGTGTCGCCAGATATAGTCCGGCGGTAGCCATAGTCCGGGCTCCATAGACCATAACGGAATGAAGCGTGAACTAATGTTACGTGAGAGTCAACTGAATCGATTGCCCCCTATTGTTTCACCATTGTTCCGACTATGAGACCCGGACAATAATTACTTCTACAACCGTTCCCAAAATCATCTTTATTCTCATTCTTACACACTTTATCATTTTACGGTCATCTTAACCAATTTCGTTCGCGATGCTGTACGGCTTAAATACAACAGAAAGGACTGCCACCAACCCGGTGACAACAATCGAACACCCGTTGAACGCAAACGACATACGCAAACGAGACGCAATGCTGGCATGCGCGCGCGAGCGTTACCTGAGCAAACGCATAGCGCATGCGCGAAACCGGGAATTTGAGACCCGAAGTGGAGTTTTGAAACGTAAACAAGCAAAAAAGTTCTACTGGGGCTAAGCCTACACTATCGTCCAATTATTATTGTTTGAAAGCACGATCGAACGAGAAGGGTGAAACTAGAAACTACATGTTTATAGCTGTGTGCAATTTAGTTTTACACGGCGAAAGTTGTGTGAAATCAAAGAGAAGAAATGTTTTTATTAACCATGTAAGTACAGTTGAAAATTTCGAAAAAAGTGGCAAAATTTGCGTCTTGCAATTTTGAACAGAAATCGCAAATCTCACAGGCCATTTTTGGACATTTGGGCTTCAAAAATTATAGACCAGAAGCACTATTGTGCTTAAAGTAAAAGTAAAATTGAATCTCTGGTGTTAACCCAAAATTAATCATTGGGTTGCCAGTCAACCTGGATCACCAAACGGCCACATCCACCATCCAGGGCTATAATTATAGAACAGAAGTCTAGGCTGATTCAACTAGCTAGTGTTAGTAGTTCAGTGATAGTCTAGGGGCGGGGGGGTTGATGGTTTGGATTTGTTGCTTTTTTGCTACAACTTGGAATTTTGGGTCTTAAAATGTAGATAATGGTCCGCAGGAACCAATCAAATTTGTTAACCATTATTTTTATTCATCCCTTCCGTTTTGGCGACCTCTTGGTTCCAAAATGGCTGCCATTTTCAAACATATTTTCCCTAATCTGGCCCTTCTGAGCCACATAGAAGGTTCAAATTGGTGGCAAGACCCATGTTGTGTGAATGTCAATGAACACAAATATCACATTCAGAAAGTTTGCATATATGTTTCCTTCCTTCAGGTTGCCATCTTGAATTCAAATGGCCGCCATTTTTAATATATACTTCACCCAATATCTGGATTCCTGAGCACCTAAAAGGCTCCATTTGTGGCAATACCCATGTTTGTGATGTCCAAGGAACACCTCAGAAAGTGTTTTCCTTTCCTTTGGGGGCGGCCATCTTGAATTTCAAGGCTGCCATTTTTAACCTATGCTTCGCTCAATATCATCTGGACTTCTGGGCAACATAGAATGCTCCATTTGTGATGTTAAGGAAAATTTATCGCATCCAGATAGTCACAGATTGTTTCCTTCTGACAACCATCTTTAATTTCAAAATGTCCACTTTTTTTAACATATTACTTCGCCCGATATCTGGTCTTATGAGCAATAGCTAAATAGCTCCTTCCTAATCAGATAACGCCTAATGCACCAGAACCACTAAAATCACGGAATCCTAGGAGAGCCATAGCTCTGGGTGTTTTAATAAGTTTTTTATATAGGTTTTCAATGTTATTCTGTCCTATGTTCCAGTGCATTTTCCAAGTATTGAAACCAATATCCATCTATCTAGCGACGCACAGCCGATATGCCGGTTTCACCTGTAGCGCCAAAATTAATGTCCCTGTTCCGCCTTAAGTTGGGGATGGAGATGGATCCCTGTGCATTTCTCGATGCACAAAATCAACATCTGTTTGGGTAATGGTAACCTCCAACCATGTCCGAGACTATTGATCAATCGCACGATAATAGTGACCGGCAAATCATGCTTGGCTCGCGTTGGGTAACAGAAGATGAGATTGGAGATATATCCACCTGTCTGGTGTTTTAGTCATATGCCCCGGCACGCCAGGCTGAAGTTTCTTTAGAGCCTGTGAAGATAGTTTTGCACCATCATAAAATGTAGGTGCCCCAATCCTATCCCTGTAGCTTCTTTCTTCATTGTCCGGGTCTAAGATCCATATAACAGGATCCTCTCTCACAGGCTCTAACGAACTTCAGCTTAGTTGATTTGGAGATCCAGATTGCCATAGGTTGTGTAGTTTATTGGCAGGCATTCCGCTTGTCTTTGCGTGACACGAAGTCTTTCTTGCTGTCGGCAACCTTGGACCCCAGGTACTTGAGTGCCTGACCTCTTTGATTTGGTACCGTTCTGTAGTGCAGATAGATTGATGATATTTCTTTGCTCATGGATGGTCATATATCCGTCTTCTTGGCTTAGATGTACGCCGACTTGTCTGCAGCATTCTCAAGTAAAGTTAGTAGCTCTTGTGCACCACATATCAGATCGGCTGTTAGAGCTAGATCTTCATAGTCAAGTCTGTGAGATGCGCCTTTGGTGACGTCCAGACCCGCCGGGTTTGATGGTGAGTCCCTTGTCGTTAATGATGGCAAGACTGTCTGAGGATGTAATCAACCACGTAAAATTACAAATAGATAGGGAGCAAGAGTATCTCCTTGAGGGATTACAGTAGTTGTTAGGAACTCCTTTGTGGGCCTAGCCATGGTCTGCACAAAGCTAAATGGTTATATACATGATGGCAATGCTTTGACAATCTCGTCTGGGACACCATAGTTGGTACGAATATTCAGCATTACTCTCTGTTAACACTGTCAAAGCCTTTGTGAAAAGTCTACACACACAATTGACCTAATTTTCTCTGGAAATTCTCAACTCTTCTATGATCCTTCGGATGGCAGTGTATCTGATGTCATGTCGATCTGCCTTACGAACACCATTCTGGGTGTTTCATCTGAGAAGGGATCCATGCGAGAAACGATTCTGTTGAGAAGCATTGAATTGTAGATCTTAGAGGCCAGTGGTGACAAGTGGGATTCCTCTGTAGTTTTGGGGTTGTTGGCGGTCACCTTTCTTTGTAGAGGAGTGATGAAACGAATGTTAATATAATAAGGCAGCTGGTTTGTTTCCCATTAGATGTCTTTTACAAAATTCCACCAGTTTGATCAGGAAAAGTGGATCTCCAGATTCTGCGGAATGTTTTTGTCGGGACCAGGCGTCCTTGGTGTTTTTTTCAGTTTCTTCGGCATATCAGAAACTCCTCTGTAGTGAAAGTTCCAGTCTTGAGAGGAACGGGCATCTGTCTATCTTGTGGTTGAAATAAAGGTTCATCAATGTTAGTGTTTAATTTGAAACTGGTTTGCCAAGAGAGAACTAAAGTGCTGAAAACCAGGTGTCCGCGACACTCTTCAGAGTTGTTTTCATCACACACCTTTGATTCTTATCGGTGGGGTAGCTTTCCTTTCTTCTCAGTCCTCGCCCTCTTCAGTGCCTCCCATGCAGCAGCATGCATTTTTTGATATGTCGGTTTGTCAAGTGCTTTTGCAGCCCTTTGAACTTAAGATGCCCCTCAAGCACCACGTGTAAACAATCAATGTTCTGCTTGGAGCTTCTCGTGGATTTAGTGCGGTGTGCCATCTGGCTGCAGACCTTTCATTTTTTTTTCTCTGTCATTTTCTTACTTTTTCATTTGAGGCACAGGCCTAGTCTTCTTCTCCTTTCCTCTAGGTAGCATATCCAGTGCAACCTGCTGTTTCTACTGCTGCCAGTAGACTTGTCGCCGAGTCTTTATATCTCCCCCTACCTTTCTCCAGTCAATTGTTTTCATGGGATCCTGGGGGAGGGGGGTTTACCCTGACGTAACTTATCCTCTCCTGCAAGAGACAAATTCTATGATAGACTTAAAACAGCTTCAAAAGTGGTTGTAGGCTCTTGAGTTAGTATGCTGTTAATCCATGACCAGAAGGTAGTCCAGCTGGACAAGTTCTCTCCTTTTGGCGACGGTAGGCCTGTGTCATACTTTTCTTGATTTTTGGATTTGTGGTTGCCATCTTGTTTTGTTAAAAGTTAAAATGGGGGTAATTTTTATAAAAGATTTGTGGCCACAAGGCTAACCATTTCATGGATTCCCTCACACACACCCCACCTCTTCTTGACCTGCCCTCGCACGCGACATCGCGTCCCTATGTTCAGTCTATCACCTCAATCCCCGGGATGCACAGAAGATGTAATGGACTGGAAACTTCCCTTGGGTGGCAGTGGACAGTCCATTGTAAAAAGCGGGAGACGTTTTTCATCTGGATGATAGCGGCAAATGACTGTTGTTTCAGGATTACCCATCAGTGTAGCTTCATGATGCTCTCATTTACAGTTGACAGGCTGGCACGTGACTTGAGACCTTTGAATGAGAAAGAAATTCCACACCTCCTGTAGCTGGATTTTTCTTATCCTTCCAGGCGGAGGCTGTAATAAGTTGCCTAGCTATGGATGTTCTCCTGTAATAGATGCTCACTGTGCACAATGCGGTGTTCTTGCATTCAGATGGACACAATAATCATACAGTTTGTGCTCATATCCAGTTCTTTTTTTCTTGACTGTTGTTGATATTGTCTGGACGTTGTATGTGTTGATGATGAAAGCCCATTACGTTTAACAAGTTGTCCATGCATCTTGTGTAAATATCAGGGTTGGACCTTCCATAGGCTAGACCACCCATCATCCGATTGGTAGAGACCAATGTTGACTCATGAACACAGACTTCAGATCCGGGGCTTTAACTCTGGTGCTACATTGTAACAATTCGCTTGTCATTATGCTAAATAGTATCCTGGGATAATAACGCAGTCTCCAAGCACCCTTTTCTGTTGGGGATGGTCCCCCTTAGTCTTTGTCTTTCATGGTGACACTCTGCCACAACATCATACATCACAACCATGGGCATTACCATGAATGGAGCCGTTTATTTTTGCTCAGGTCCAGAATCTTGGACGAAGTATATATTAACATGGCGACCACTTTGAAATCAAGATGGCCACCGACGGAAACAATCTGTGCCTTTTCGGATGTGGAATCTCTGTTTTTCATTACATCACACACATTGGTCTTGCTGCCACTTGAGCCTTCTATATTGCTCAGAAGTCCCTATAGAGCTAAATATGGTGAAAATGTGGCGGCCATTTTGAAATCAAGATGTTCCGACCTGACGAAACAATCTGCGACTTCTGAATGATATTTGTGTTCCTTGACAATCAACACATGGGTATTGCCACAATTTGAACCTTCTATGGTGCTCAGAAGTCCAGATATAGGGAAAAATTTGAAAAATGGTAGCCATTTTGTGAAATCCAAGATGCCGCCAAACGGAGGGATCAAAAATTGGTACCATATTTGATTTGGATGCCTGGGACATTATCAACATTTTAAAACCAAAATTCCAATTGTAGCCAAAAAGCCAACAAATGACTACACTGTCCCATACGATATACTAAGCTCACCTTTAGGGCTATGTACTAGTCTAGGTTGCTTAGTGTAAAACGCGGAATTAAGCGAAAGCGCTAGTGAATTCAGCAGTCTCAACGATTAACTGCATGCGCATGTTTGTTTTTTGTTGAGGTTTCAAATTCAGCCTCAACAGACAATGTTTTATTCCGTTTGAGGCTGCCAATTTCACATAGCGTTTGCGCTTTCGCTTTCACAACACTGAGCCGTCGAGGCGGATGCTACTATTATAGGTTATGCATCATCGCATACAGCGCTCACACCTAGGCTAATGTACTAGCCTAGGCTGGTGCACTGGATGTTACTATAGTGCATTTACTTCCGAATGAATCAGTGACTTCAACAAAATCAGGCATTTCTTGTACGGCATCACTTTTAGTGAAAGCCTCTTTAAAGCTTCGGCCACTTGATATTGCACTTACGTTGCTGAATCGAGGAAGGTCAATAAACTACATGGCCGCAGGCATCAGATGCATATTGTTGCAATATATGACATTGCATTCAGATGATGTTGGTTTATTGGTCAACCAGATCAAAACAATTAGGATGGCAACACTGTTGCTGCCCGGACTGACAAGCATGTATGAATGCATGAAAGTTAAATGTAAACAGATAAAAGACTGTCAATTGTGAACTAAATCTCATTGCCTTCCCTCGTGCATACCTAGGAGACCCATAAGACTACAATATAACTGGTGTCACTACGACTCGCTAACGCTTCCAATCACTCGGCGGGAATACGTCGAACTTGCGCACTCGCGTTGTAACTGTATTTTCGCATGGTACGGGAGTCGAATTCGGGGGGTCCATCTTCTCATCTGTCATCATCGCAAGTCAACGCGTTTATGATTCCACATCTGTAACTTTAGCACTATTACGCACTACAGGTGAAAACTAAAGGATAGCACAAACAAGGTTCAAGTTAAACTGTTTGTAAATAGGGTCAATGTAGAACAAAACTTGACAGAAGCTTCAAAATTGGAAATTTGTTCACTGAAAAAATTTGAGTCAAAAGTTGAAGTTTCAAGTGTATAACTCAATTAGAAACTCCCTTGGTAACATATCCTATTTCAAGTGGTTTGACTGTCATCTGAAACATAGTTTTCACGATTTGTGGTTTACGATTGCTGTATTTTAGAAGCTTAAAGAATTTGGTCCTAGATCCATTTTGAGAAGGGATAAACCAAAATGCCATGTGAAAATGAATGGGTTATGGTGGCATGCTGCCTCTGACCACAATCCACCAGCATCAGCTATGGACAATACGCAACTTCCACATTTGACAGTTTACAGAGATCTTAAAAATAAGTGGTCAAAGTTTAGACAATTATTGACTCCTATGAATTTTGACAGATCTGAAATCCAAGAGTGCTCCCACGTAGAGTAGCCACGTTCATACAGGCGATAGGTATAGAGGCCACTAGATCACAATAATTTGGCCTAATGATCTGAAGGCTCCAAACAATCCTCTTAATGACATACTAAGCTCCCTGGATGAACATTGTAAGAAAAAGAAATGTCATTTATGAACGGTAGTGTTCAATAATTGTGTACAAGAAGACCATCAGTCAGTAGATTAATTCATAGTAACACTGAGGTTCCTACGTCCCTGCCACGTGTTGAATACGGTCCTCTCAAGAGGATTTCATTGTGATAGAATTTGTCCTGCGGCTCAAAAGCAGAGATTTAAAGAATACGTTACTTCCAAAAGCAATGACGCGTGCCATGGTAATTGCCACAATGTAGAGCACATTAAGACTTACGTCTTTTCACATGCAGGCATGGCCGACAGTAGCCCAAATGTATGGTGCATATCACAGAGACGTGGCATATCAAGCCAATCCTAGTAGAAAACATTTCAACAGATGATTGTAAATTCTGTGGCAAAAGCAATGAGCTAATTTAAACTAAATGTCACCGCCTATGAGATTGAAAATGTGAAACTGCAAGAGGACCCACCATTTTTGCGGTCAAATGTACGAGACCGAAACAGAGGGATCAAAGCCTAATCTAAATTCCAGAGAAATAGACCCACGTGCACACGCGTTTGGGCCCGATGAAGTTTGGCACAGACTCCTATCCACAGACATGAAGACATTTGTACATTCATTATTAACATCATAAGTGCATTTAATACATAGAGATGCAATGGTGAACACATTGATGTAGAAGTCACAGATCTAGATGAACCCAAAATAACTGAAAAGAACCAGTGAAAGTAAATAGTGTCACTGACACCAGCCAAAATATTAAGAAAACAAATCTTGGCAGGCATGGAAAATTTCTGGGACAACTCCCTATCCATTATGATGCAAGTAATTGAGGGCCTGAGTGTAATTCATAAAAACCTCAAAATAATCTCCTCAGGTTCTCTTGGCCCCGGTGGGCTTCACCCCCTTCACCACTGACCGCATGATCGTTACCAACTTTGCCAAAATGCGGACAAATATGGCACGCCTTGGTGTTTAATGACAATGGTTCCCCCATCGTTGGTGGTTCCATCCCATTGGATATGTATTTTGTGATACATGATTGAACGCAAACTACTGTATTACAACAGTGTTCACATCTATGTCGTCTTCGCGTCCATATTTGTCCGCGATTTTGGTAACGATCTTTACGGTCAGTATCACAGATTGAGTGAGCCCCGGGTCTATGGTCACCAAGTCAAGTTTCAATTTAAACTATTATGATCAAACCAAATAACCAATTGTGGGTACTTGTAGACTAGATATCAAGAATCCAAATAATGGTGAAAAGTACATGTCCTATTCAATGTGTTAATGAGGAAAACCTATTCCACTATTTAGGGTATAACCCTCCCAGTTCATGGGCTTATTAAAGTGAGATATGAGAATATGACACAAACAGTTGCAGCAAACTACATAAAATGAAGTGAAAACATTGAAACCCACAGTTGACAATCGAGTTCAAATGAAGCACAATGACAACACTATGAAAATAAAGTGAAACACCCCTGGTGAAAATAAAGTGAAACACATTGTTGAAAAAAGTGAAACACACTGGTGAAAATAAAGTACACCCACTGGTGAAAATAAAGTGAAACACACTGGTGAAAATAAAGTGCAACACCTGGTGAAATAAAGTGAACACAAATGTGAAATATGAAAAAACATTGCAAACACACGGGTGAGAAAATTCGGAAACAGTCTGATAACTAAACGGAGTGAAGTGGTGGGGGGGGGGTGTGTGTGCAAGGACGATTGGTTTGAGAAACAATCTGGGCAAAGTAGTTGGGGGGGTGGGGGTGTGGGGACTTGGGTTCTGCGTGTTGCTGTGCCATGCCTATTTTCACTTGGAAACAAGGTAAATGTTACAACATCCAACAAAAAAACCAAAAGTCGTTATGCCACCGGTCCGTCGGTACCAATAGCTGTGAAAACGCAAACTCAAGGAAGAACCTTGAAAATCCCTTGAAAACATTAGAAGTGCTAAAATGGAACGTGCAACCCTGGGTATCGAGTTTGGTTACGGGTGGTTGAAACCTAGTGGAACTCCGTGTCTTATTGACCCGCGCATTTTAACGGAGCGTTTGAAACGTGCAGGCCAATAACCCACGTGCAGTGATTGAAGATATACTGCCAAAATTTCAACACAAAAGGGTGAAAGTTTGTCTCCAAAGTTAATTGTAAGCGAAGGCTTTCTTTCTGCAATGTGTACTACTGGATGAGGACTCTAAGTTACCGTCAAAACCTTTCAAAACACCTTGGGGAGTAACCGCTGGAACACGTTTGCATTTGGAATCACTACTACCCGCCCTGAAATCTTCCACAAGATTGGATCAGTGTCTTGGAATCTAAAGGGTGTGTACAAAGTAGCGGATGACATACTTATCACGGGAGAAGGACATCACCTATTATGAGCGACACGCGATCATGACCATAAAATATGGAACGGTTCTTGAAGCGTTTGTGAAGAAAAGCAAAGTGAAGCTGAATTAAGAACAAATTTTCACACAAATGTGAGTCAAGTGACCTTCATGGACATGACGTTGACGCAATGACGACTGCAGTAGATCCCAAAACTTGAAAGCGCTTGCAACATGATGCCGAACCAACTTATTGTTAAGGAGCGTTGTCCAACGATTTCTAGGTATGACCAAATACCTCGCCAAATTTTCTCCCAGATTCTTTGCGCAACGACAACGAACGCAATCGCAAATCCTTTGAGAAAGTTAAGAGAAAAGTGATAGCAGCACCAGTTTTTCTGCGGTAGCTCGACCCCGCGCCCTTGAGGTATCCTCTGACAAGGGCTTGGGCTTTGCACTCCTACAAACATGGACAACCTGTGACATACGCAAGCAGAGGCTTTAACATCCAGCAAGACTAGATAGCTCGCAATAGAAAAAAGAGTATTGTTTAGATCATATCTTTGGACGGGAGGCGAAACACATGTTCTACGTATGGTCGCAGAGTAACCCTATGGACAGACCACAAACCCCTGGCACACTCCTAAATCACTCGCAAACCACTAAACGTCAGCTCCGAAGCGTCTCCAACGACTTCTTCTTCGCCTCGCGCAATTATACAAATACAGTACAAACCGGGGTCAAGAAATGTACCAGCCGACACTCTTTGTCGCGAGCCTACTTAAACGACAGCAAGAGATCACTAGTTAAGAAGAGACAGAGATTCAACATGTGTGAATCCGTACCCATCTCAGCTACAAGTTATGCAGAAGTACGCAAAGAAACTGCCTTGGATTACACTGCAAGCAGTGAAGCGTCATGTAGTGAAGGTTGGCCGGATCGAACAGGAAGCATTATACCCAGATACTAGAAACCATATTTGATGACCATCAGGGATGAACTTCCTACCAAGATGGTGGGGTTCTGATCTTCCGTGGCACAAATGTGTCATAGCCCACTACGCACACTCAAATGATTCGTGAAGACATCATAGACGCACCAGGAATCCAAAGAACAATACGCATGGCTAAAGACTGTGTGCTACTGGCCATGAATTACGAGCGATATCAAAGACTACATTTCCAGTGGAATGTGCAACACTTCTTACCAGACAGAAAAGCCAAAAACCCTTATCACCACAAGATAACCAGACAGACTTGGCACGAAGTTGCATAGATCTTTTCACAATATACAATGCCCGGACTACCTTGTGTTGTGTAGACTATTACTCGGACTTACTCGAGATTTGATCGGTTTTTGTCAACACAAGAAGGATGCCAACTGCAATTATAGCAGGAATTCACAGAGCAACTTACCACTACGCATGGGATACCAGAACGCATATTTTCGGACAATGGACCTAACCATTTAACTCGCGGACATTCGCCGACTGTTCGCTAAAGAATATGATTTCAGCACACCACCATCTCAACCCTGAATTCGCAAAACAAGCATGGAAAAGGTCGAGAGCGCAGTAAAGATCGCAAAGACTCTTATCAGGAAAACCAAACAGACCAATGGAAACTTGAACTTATCACTCCTCACATGGAAATACCCCTACTGAAGGTTAAAGCAGTTCGCCAGCACAAACGCTTCTTGGACGTTCGAACAAACTCTACACTCTACTGCTTGCCCATAAAAACGCTTTGTTGACCCACAGATCCAATAAGCAAGTCAAAGACGCAAACAGGAAAACCAAAGAAAACAAAAGAAACCCCTACTCAAAACTAACGATAGGGGCAAAGAACTTGAAACCGTTAAAGAGAGGAGATGTTGTAAGAATGAACCAATAGCGAACAGACTGAAAGTAATGGGAAAAGGCACGTGTGTGGCGAGACCTGTGCATAGCGTTCTACAAGATTGAGACAGAGGGATGGACGCAATTATTTTAGAACAAAACACCAAACACAGTCTTAAACGTTCGCAGAAAACCAACTGTCCAGACACAGACACGCAAGGAAAACGCAGGTTAAGATGCAGCGAAACGCAAACAGTGATAAACCCCAACAAGAAAGACCATCAGTGACTTGATCCCAAGTGTCAAGCCCAGACCACACCATCTTCGCCTTCTCGCGATCTGATGGCCACAGCCCTTGAGAACAACAGCAACGGCGACCGGAAAAAAAACCAGTACTCAAAGATATGTGTCCCATAAAACATAACAACAAAACCAGAGACTATGGACTGACATCATTCAAAGTTGGTCATCAGAAGTTGCAACAACTGACAGTAGTAACTTTATAATTAGTTATCACAAAAAGCAACGGATGTTTTGAGTTGTTAAGTTTTTTCATTGAGTCTGTTTGAAGAAATAAAATTGACAGCACCTTAGGATTGTTATCTAAGGGTTAAAATATGCTCAAGGAGTTTAAAAGATTCTTTCTCTAAAGAAGAAAGATGTTGCAATTATGAGCCTTCGAATGCAAATGGTTAGGGATTTATTGGTCAACCAGGCAAAACATATTAAGGATGCAACACTGTTGCTGCCGGACTGATTCAGCATGATGATGCATTGGAAAGTTGAAATGTAACACAGAATAATTAAGACTGTCAAATTGTGAACTAAATCCTCTGGCCTTCCCTCGTGCATACCTAGGAGAACCAGATAAAGGACAAAATAACACATATTAGCCGACTGCATCCGGGGTTATGTCCCAGCCTAGGCTGATTCAAAAATGCCTATTCATTAGGTTTGCTAGTCAACGGTCATTAATCATTAAAAAAAAGTTCGCTAGTCATAAATTAAAAAGGGGTTCCGCTAGTTTGAAAATGGCTGACTAATATACATTTTAAATTTAACCATAACATTGTATTTTGTCTGTTTAGTTCGCCACAAGTCACGTAAGACACCACCACCTTTTTCGTTTTGTTGTCGATGGACTGCAGAAATTCGGTGTTTCCATCACTTCTTATTATAATCAGGATCCTCGACTCTGATAGCAAAACCCCTTCTTTTATGATGAAATACACAATTGTGAGCATTAACATTCACATTATAGCTTAATAACAATTACCTGTACACAACTGTGTCAAAATTTGAAAAATTGGCCGGCCAGCCCTTCTTAAAAAAGTGTCGTTATCTCTTTGAGGAATTTTGTAATTTGCTATGGAAATTTCCTTTTCATTCACTTTAAAAGGAACAATCCATGCAACTTTGTTGATAGTATCTGTAAACCCCCTGCTTCTTTCAAGGTGGCCGCAAGCAAGAAATATAAGGTTCCTAATGAAAAAGGTTGACATTTTGGTTAAAATTTTTGCCCTTTTGACGGCCACATAATGGCAACAGTCAGCCTTTGGGAAAGGGTCCACTTTGCAAGTCTAAACTACCCCTCCAGAAATTCTAGCTGTGGGCTTTGTTGAAAATGACAATCACCTCTGATCCATAACTTCTTTTCAGTTGGACCTCTTAACTGGTTATGTGTTGCATGGATAACACAAAATGAAGACTTTATCTACTAGTGGGGAGCCTAACTGACGTGCAGTCTTGCTGTTCGCTCCGAGAATGTTTGACCAATTGTATGGTAAAATCTTGCACAAGGTATGCCTACCTTAGTGAAAAAGATTTTGGAGGGGTGCTTTGTACAAATTTTCTGTTCACGCATTTTAATGACTTTTCGGGGGGATATGGTGGGTGGGGGCAATACCACACAGACTCCGTTCGGCGGCGGCACATAAAGCTAAAAAGCCCCAATTGATTTAAAGCCAGAGTGTATATTTTTTAAAGTGCCAACGTTTGTTTTTTTTGGTGCACTTTAGTGATTTATGATTTTTAGAAACTAAAGCATTTTGTTGCTCAAGGAAAGTACCTTCTACTTGATCCTGTGCTGTGGTTCACAGGCACATCAATTCCAACTGAAATTAACAAAATTGCATGCACTATTTTGCAGTATATGGCACAGTTTTTGGTAAGTTGTAATTGTCTGTGATATGAGCATCTGCTGTTTAAGCATTTTCGTTTTTCTGTTTTGGTGTTTTCCAATATTACACTATGAAAGGGCTTATAGAACCCCATGAGTTTTTGTACTGTTCATAATTTACTTGTTACATACAGTCGTTAGAATGGCCTTATTTACTTATGCCAATTTAAATCAGCCTAGCTAATTAGTGAGTTAAATTTTTGCCTGCTTTGCGGTTTTGAATTTATTTTGGGTTTATAGAGTTGAGATAGGAAAAAAAAAAAGGATCACACACCTGACACTGAATATGTTCCCATCTTTTAAACCCACTGAATCTGTTTATTTATTTCCCGTTTTATTTCGCAAATGCATAATTGAAGAAAAAACCTTTTCCACATGTAGTTCAGCCTGCTTGAATTCCAAATTTCTCTGCAACCTGCTCCAATTATGTTCTCCTTGTTCTTCTCAATTTGATGGGGCTTTTGTATGGCAAGTAGACCAACATCACAGACAAACTTAGTTGCCACATCTTCGTTCGTCATTAATTATTGTGCAAGTGGCATAACCAGACCTTTGCAAATGGGGGGGCTGAAGGGGTGCAAAGGCTTTTTTTGAGTGGGGGAAAATTTGGGTCCTTCTCCATATACACTGTACAAAAAGTCATTCATTTGTGGGCTTGAAGTGGGGGGGCAAGGGTTCTGTTTGGGGGGGGGGTTGGCTATGTGCCTCCCTTCCCGCGCCCCCAGCCCGACCCCCCACCCTTCTGGTTATCTTCCACTTATTTTGTGTACACCCACATGTATCCCGCCAAGACGTAGTTATTTTGGATGTAACGCCTGAAACCTGAGGGTATAACGACCCAAATCACGACATGAGGTTCAGGGAGCTGGAGCTGTCGTAAGGCCCTGACGGGATCCAGGGGAAGGACCCCAGTTGGTTGGTCCATAGGGAAATATGCCATTCGTTCTTTTTCTTATTTCATTTTTTTTTTTTTGGTGCAATTTGATCCTTATTTCAATTTCCCACTCTTTTCTTCCATTTTAGACCCCCTGGCTGCTTGCACTCCTCCACACCTGCCAGCTGGCTACGTGCCATTAACAGTGGGCCAACAATTTTTGTCCTGTGATTAGATTGTGCTTAATGAATGCAGACTGACCTATGAAAAGGTTGATGTAGTATCATTTAAAGGGGCCAATGTGTCGAATTAGATTTTTTAAACACAAACAATGGCAAGGCACAATTTTATTCTTAGAAAACTGAAAGTTTTTTTTCCCAAAATATTTTCATGATTCGCCTGAACCAGTAGGCATATTTCACTGTGTAAAATAGGTAATAGTGCATATTACCAAAAACTCTTTTGAAAGAGGTAAAGGGCGTGATCCACAACCTTGTTCCCCCACACTTAATTTAAAAAAGAGTTTTAAATTTTTATATCTCTGAAACTGTTTAGTTCCCTTATTAAAACCATGTGTAGGCCTCCCCATAGTGCAAATTCCATCGTATCGTATGTAAGAAATTGGCAATTTTGCCATTTTTCTGTCTGTAAACGAACGCAATTACGCACCGTGGCCAAGGGGACCAACGGAAAACAAGGACTTGTCATAACAAACTGCAAGATCACAATCAACTTAAATTAAGCTTTTCTCACGATGTCTAATAAAACATGAATAAACCAGGAAGTGCTGGAAGAATCATAAAATGCACCTTAACATCGACGGCTGATGTGCTACTAGGCTGATTGCTACTAGCGTGTGGTTTATTCCTTTATTTATTCAGGCGAAAACTGCATTTTTTTCCTCCCCCACACATAGTTTCATGATTAGTATGGTACATTATCATATCCACCTTAAAGAGTATTGTGCGTATTATTAAAAACATGTAAATAATATTAATTATGATATATGATAACATATTATACAATTTTAAGATTTAACCTCTTTAAAAATTACATGCACTGCACAGTGTGAAAGTTACATGTCACAGGCTGATGTAAACATGTACTAAAATTCATGTCAGACGTTGGGGACGTTTTTTAGATGCTTTTGACAAGTCATCTCAAATTTTTATTATTTTCAACATCCCCATTACATTCTATGAAAAGCTAAAATGAATATTCTAACAGAAATCAACAAATTTTTAATTTCATGAAACATGGCACATTGTGCATGCAGGATCAAAGTTACTTGACACAAGAAAAATGACATGCACCTGTGCACCTGGTAATTCGAAGCCTGTTGTGTTGTATGACCCGAATTTTATGGCTTAAAATTGTGTTGTGCTGTTTTGTGATTCAAAGCACCTAGGCGAACAGCCAGAGATACTAGCATAGACTGATGCATCGCCAGGTTGTGGGTCCTTTCCAAGTCAGGTTTTGCCATCCTAAAGGTAGTCATAATCAGAATAAGGTAAATTTCTAGTCATATAAAAGGTTTTGTAGCATATAAAAAAATACCCTAGTCATAAGGGGTTAGGCTTTATGGTGAAATTTAATTTATGACTAGCGAACCCTTTTTCAATTTTACTAGCGAAACCCCCCTTTTTAATTTAGGCCCTATGAATAGCGATTTTTTTCTTAATGACTCTATGACAGCGCAACCTTAATGATAGGATTTTTTAAAACCCAGCCTACCTATGCTAGTGTATTAATCCTAGATGTGGGTTCGGGTGGCTTGTTTTAGGCTAGTAATGTACCAAATGTGACTATAAACCATACTGCTATAGTGCTTATCTTCCGCAAGCATCGACGTCAGGGAGATAAATCCATTGCCTGAAGCTTTAAATCCTGAAGCTTTGACGAAAGTGCTGCCGAACCACTTAAGGAAGCAGGCATACAAGAAATACCTGCCTGATGTTGTTGACGGTCACTGAGTTATGGAATCTAAAGCACTAATCGCAACTAGTAGCATGATGCATCAGCCATGGCTAGGACATTGCCCTGGATATGAAGCCTAGTTCTTGGTGCACTGAGGCATGATGCACTATAAAACCGTTACCAACCAGCTCATCCCTAAATAATTAGCCTAGTATGCACTGATGCTACTAACCTACTGATTAGTACATCACCTAGCTTTACATAATTAGCCCTGGATGGTGGGGTGTGGGTTGGTTTTGTGACCCACGACAAATGAACCTGAAGAATTTAGCAATTTATTATGCACGCATTTAATATTACGTGAATTTTTATCAGGGTCAATGGAGTCACAAAATGGCACACCCGTGGGTGGTGGCTGTTATGACCCGGGTTGACTGGGGGCCCCAATGAATCACGGCTTCACCATACGCCGAGGGGTTGCCCCAATTCCACAAACAAATCCCACGTTTTGCTCATTTTTTTCATAATAAGGTTCAAATTTTAAAGACATTTTGACAAGAAAAGTCCACATTTTGGGGATCATAGGTTCAAAAAGGTTAACAAAGACCATTTTTAAGGGGTTAGGATCCACTTTTAACATAACCAAAACGGTCCACCTTTTCGAGGTTTCCGCCTAACCCCAAAATAAATCCTCCTGGCGCTATTTCACAGATATGTTTTAATGGGTGAATTACTATGGTTACTATTACCCCGAAGTTCCAATTGAATGAATAGAATCTCACCAGGCTTTACACTTAGAAGTTTTATCACTACGGCTAAGTAATGCAGCTTAGACCAAAGCTAGTCATGAGCTGCCTTTTTTGCCTACACAATCATGCTGCGTCCAAACTTTTTGATCTGTCCAAGAAATCCCTCGAAAATCCATGAATCGTACCAATTTCGTCATCAGCAGTGATAGCAAGAGTAGAAGGCCGGAGGCTAGGCGTCGGTAGTAAACGTTACTGCTCACCGTGATGACCCAAAGCGGTTCCATCCACACCGAACGCACTATGCACCGTCGCGTGAGCATTTTTAAATGGCTGGCTGGCGGACAAGGCCATCAGCAAATTTTATCGCAAACTTCTCTTTAAAAAAAATGCAGGCTACTGTTGCAAGAGGTTTACGTTTAAGACAATAAATTAGGCATTGCCAGTCTATATTTTGAAGCCCGAAATTTTCAAAATGGCTTTGCGAGAATTTGTCGATTTCGGTTGAAAATGAAGGCGAAAATTTTCAGCTTTTTTTTTAAATTACATTACATTTTTTCAACTGTACTACATGGTACAAAAACATTCTCCTCTTTTTATTTCACACAATTTCGCCGTGTAACTAAATTTTCATAAACACACTAATAATAACAATTTATTTTTTCTATTTTCACAACCTCATCTCAGTTCGATCTTGCTACAACATAAATTTGTGATATTTGTTTCGGTAAGCCGTAAGCTTCATTGTCTTTGTTTACGAGTCTCAAAACAGCCACTTCCGGGATCGCGAAATTCCCGGTTCGCGAATGCGCTATGCGTTTGCTCACCGTTAGCGCGAACGTAGCAAAACGCAGTATGACGGCGAGCGCTCAACCTAAAAATAACATAATACTCAGCGCGTACTACCTGGGTCAATTAAACGATTGAACCCGGGCATCAGCCATTGAAATTGCTTACATTTTCACAGCTTTTTTAAGAAATGAATGATACCCTCATCGTTAAAGCGAAGGTTGTTTAATGACCAGATAGCAATGCTCCTGGCCTATGGGCTGTCAGCTTTTGTAGATATGCATCAAGCCAGGCCGTGTACGCATTATTGTATATTAAGAGCGTTTTTGTTAAAATTACTGAGCCTGTGCCAAAATATCACTCTTGGAATCTAGCAACTTTGGTCCTTTCTATGAAAAAAGAACGGACATGAGCCACTAACTGTGTTCGCATATACTTTGCAATTGAGCGCTACAAAGAAAACAATGGAATTATTCGATGGTACACACCATCGTATTAGTTTTGGTTTTGAATTTTGCTTTTTGTTTGGTTTTTTTGTTATTGTTGTCGTTGTTTTTTCTTTCTTTTAATTTACATAATCTAAGCAACACAATACCTCGTTTCCACTTATGAATTTCAGACATGTCTGCAGGAAATTGGCCAAAATTTAAATTCAAACGAGGTTATTGTTTCAAACGTTTCCTTCTTTGTGGAGCACAGTATTACCAGCTTTCGATTAAAACGGCGTTTCAGCAGTAAGTCACATGGAATTTAGACAAAATATAGAGTAACTGTGCATAATCAGGTAATAAAGTTTCTTTAAATTAAATAATTTTTTATTTAAAAAAATCGTCAATTCACGATGAGTATTCAATTTGTATCACACAGTAAGTGTATGAATACCGACTGGTCTATACCTGTAATCTCAAATACATAGCAAATATTCAAGATAGATAGCCCTAGTGATACAACAATGTTGATATTGCCATGCATAAATAATAATATAAACCTACAAACAAGTGCCCGTCCCCAGAAAGTTCCTTGTCTTTATCATATTTGTGGAAGTCCGTTGACTTGGGGTCATGTAAACTGTATCCCTCGACTAGCGACAATATAAACACCAGCAATGGACACTAAAATCTGTTCGATCAATCCAAGGCCATTAAAAGAATCTACTGTATCAGGCATCTTTGTTGGCAGATAGTTTTGACAAAAAATCATATTTGCAAATAATCTATTTTGTGCTTTGTATTGAGCAGTTATAACATCTCATGAGGATGCAGATTAGGATTACCGGAATATTAGATAGATTATATTAAGATACACCCACGTTTATTTGGGTAAAAGATTGTAACCATGAAAACATTACTTTTTTGTATCGCGCGGAGTATGCGTCACAGGAAGCCCAGTCGCAAGTAGAATTAACGTAATAATAACGTATTCATCCGTTTGATAGCCCATCAATGATTCAAAACTTTAGATAAGAATGTTTGTTGCACTTCTGATGGTATCAAACGAAATTGGAAATTTCAGTCTTTCTTCTACGTGTCGTAATGATAATTGCTGTTAATCCATTGTGAAGCACCTTCATAAGATAAGGCGAAAACTTAGATGAGCGGCTTTTGTGCAAAGCGGATGAAACGCTTGCGATTATTTACTCATGGTCGGACGAATTTGAAAATTTTGAAAACTATCTTTGGCCTATACTTGGCCCAATGTCAGATACATAAAAATCTCAGCGTGTGGGGCTAAGTAGGTGGTGTGGTGGTGGTGTGGGTGGTGGTGGTGGGTGGGGTGGTGGCGGTGGTGGTGATTGTGTTGGTGGTGGTGGCGGCGGTTGGCGGTTAGCGGTGGTGGTAAAAGATACGACCGGTTTGTTGTTTTTTTTCTACTCGCAGTTGGCATGTTTATTATTAATGGAGGTTTTGCAACTTGAGTGGGCTTATTTTGGCTGAAAACGTGCCTATTAAATTTGGTCTTTTTTAAGGCAATATTTTTTTGGTAGCTTTTTGCCCTCACTGATTTTTTTAAGTTAAGGTAAAAAAAAAAAGCAAAAAATAAAAAAAATAAAAAAAATAAACAATTAAACAATAATAAAAAATCCCGCATTCACATTAGCATTTTTCTAAAAACAAGCCAATTTTCCCATTTGCATTTTTCAAATTTCTTCTGAGGGACACCTTTTTTCTTTTTTTTTCTTCTTCTTTTTTTTTTTTTGTCTAAACATTTGCAAAATTTTAGAGTGTATTCCCTATGAGGTGTGCATAAACCTCCCGACCTCGATATATAGAGCAGCAGCACAAACGAACGAGATTACCATATGAACACGGGAGAAAATTCAGAGAAAAATATAACTTTTGCAAATATGAATGTCTGACGGTGACCCGCTGCTGCCGGGTGGCTCCAGGGAGGGGTAAAGTACTGGGGGTGGTAAACATGTTTTGGACTACTTTATATAATGATAATATGAGCCTCAAATTATTTCTAGGTAATCAGGAGAAACAAGTCAGTGGGGTCACCATTGCGTGTGGTACTTCCTTTCCAGATATTTGGGAAGGGAGAAAATAGGCAAAAGGCCATTTGTTTATTATTCAAGGGAAGGTCTCCTTTGTAATGACCTAGAGTTCTTTGTAAAAATATTTTGAAAAATTGTTAATAATACTGCTTCCAAAATATGAAATGCTTTTGCACTTTCGGCCACTTCTTCCCTTTTTTTTTTTTGTTTTTCGTTATAATGCGAGGGGTACCAAAACTTCTGTAGGGACCCTATGGGGACATTATAACCCTCCCTATTAAAGGAAACCAACCTATGCAAAATTAAAAACCATAGTTTTAATCGAGTATCATTACTACATTTTTTGATGTTTTACAAAATCTGGATATTACAAAAAGTTGAACTTTCTTGGAATAAACAAATGAATTTAGCCCAATTCCCGTAAAAATATCTTTGAAAGGATCACCCACAAGATGTGTGTGATTTTTTACTTTGGTTATCTAAGGAAAGAATATAGGCTATATTCATTAGATTTAGAGCAGTTTCAAATTATTGACATCCAAGTAAACTTTACACTCTCCTGGGGGCCAGACGCAGCAGCAGGTCTTCCGGCCAGACATTCTTATTTGCAATAGTTATATTTTTCTCGGAATTTTCAGTATTCAGATATTGGTATATCGTTCGTTTGATCAAACCTTCTGGGTGCCGGTCTAATAAGGGCCTTACAAAATATCTTGTTTTTAATTCTGGAAATATAAACATTTTGTTTGCATTCATAACCCCTCTCTATTGGTAAAATAATGGCAAAAAATCATAATGGTTCTCGCTTGGGCGTTTTTCGTAATTGAAGACTTCTATTTTACCCAGCATCTCTTGACTATCGAGAGCCTATTGAAACAGGGTAAAATAAAACGTGTTGAAAACTTTTCCAATACCCCATTTCTATCACCAGGTTTGTGGTCGTAGTTTATTGGTTTGGGATATCGCGACATTGATGGACGTGCTTTGAAGAGTGCAAACATAGTATTGACAGTATTTGATATCATTAGTGTACTCTGTACTTTGTGCGGCATTGAAGGTAACGCTCAATACCAAAACAGGTCAGCTTTTACAATTAGGGTTATATTGTTAATTTATATTATTCTAGACCCTTGGACTGTAGTTGTACACATTTAATATAGAGGGGGAAAAATCAAGAAAATCAAGGTTCAGCATTGCTTATAAAATATGTTATACATGTGGAGGTACAAAATATAACCTTTACTAGGGGTGCCAGGACCACCTCCTTTCCACCCCCGAAACTAAACCAAAACCAACTTTTAAATTGCTTTTATGACCCAAAATATAATAAGGATGTTCCCAAAATTTAAAAGTGGCCCCAGGGATATTAAAATTGTGTCTAGAAGACAAAATATTATTTTTTACTAAAAAGAATTAAAACAAATTATGTCCTAATGGTTGCATTCACATGCTTTAAATCGAAATGGAGTCCAAAATGGCCCCAAGGCTGATTGCCTGTCGTACACAAACGCAAAGAATTTAATTATTAAGGTTTTTTGTAATTGTAAGTTCATCCTTTGGGTTCATTTCAGCGATAAATTTTAGAGGTACCACCTTCAGGGAGGCCAGGGTGTCCCGTCAAAGTCGAAAGGTGGGGGTGGTTGCCAAAATTCCTTGACTTTACTGTGTAGAATGAAAAACAAAATGTTACTTTATGTTACGTTGATGTGACTGTGAAGCGAATAATATGACAATAATTGGTATTTTTTTTCTATTTCTAGAGTAGAGCATGGTATGCTGACATTGGCAACCACCATCCAATAAATACCAATTTGAGCTTGATGAATGGCAAAAAAAAAAAAACGGTCGAAAAGCCCTTGATTTTGGAGATTGCTAACCAAATTGCTTATAAATAAGATCTCAGGATACGTGACTTATGACGTCATATTGTTTAAAAACTATTATATTTATTGAAGAAAAAACACATATGTAACCTACACACTGATTACTAAACAAGATGGGATTTTTGTCCAAGTTACGAACTTCAAGGGGTGGTCGTGGAATTATATATATATATATATATATATATATAGATATAATATATATATATATATATAATATATATATATATATTATATATATATCATATATATATATATATATGTTATAAAACCCAATAGAATACACATTTATACAAATTTATCTGACAAATTTATTGAATCTTCAGTGTAGGAGACTTGCTGGAGGGCGGGCGAGTACCTATCTCTGAATCAATCAGACTGTTAAATAATTAGGCTTAATATAGGGGACCTTGGATACAAGGGGAAAGGTATTATATATTTAACATAGTTCAGGAGGCTGTGAGATGTCATGGCCAAGATTTCATGAACAAATATTATTTGTCAGATTTTATTGAATACATTGGGTTTCTAGATATCGAGTTGATCTTGTGTTGACAATTGTGTCTATAGATATTGAGTTGATCTTGTACTTGACAATGTGTCAAAGTTTGATCTGTTACTGTTTAAAAAGGCTCCCGTTTATCATTCCCCTTAGTAATGCCGAATTGTACCTATTAACTATTGCAGGGCGCGCGATCTAGGGAGGGGCGGAGGGCGCGCGCCCCACGGTAATTCTGCAAAATCTTGCAAAATCAGCCCAGCCCCAATTTTGACAAGTTTCAGCCTTCAGCCCCCCCCCCGGTTAAATTTTGAAGTTTTTCAAAAAATTCCCGGCAAAAAAATTCGCCGTATTTTAAACTTAATGGATAAAAACTGGGGGGCTAGGGACCCACAAATTCAAATTTGCCTGTTTTACGACTGACTACATTTTTCCGACTCAATTATTACTTATTATTGTCCAACATTACACTACAATATTTTAATAAATCAAATATAAAAACTTATCGTCCAGTTATTTATGTTGTAATTGGTGCGGGCCCGGGGAACCCCTCTCCGTTGTCAACCCAGGGAGTGTCAGTAAACATGATAAAGTTAAAAAAAAACAGTAATTATGATATATTCCTTCTTAAGTATTAATAATTCAATGTATAACAATAAATAATATAAAACTCTTTTATGCTGATAGTGAATCACTTTGCTTTTGCCCATATCTCATCCGCCATTTACAACCATGAAATCCATGAAATTTAGTGTGTAAACCGTGTAACAAAAAAGGGTGTAGACGAGTGTTATTGAAGTTTGCGGGGTTCATGGAACCATCCCTGTCCACAAAACGGGAGTAAGGACAACTATCTAAGGAAATTAGTGTGTAAACGTGTAACAAAAAAGGGTTGGTAAGACGAGGGTATTGAAGTGCGGGGTCATGGAACCCATCCCCTTGTCCACAAACGGGGAGTCAGGACAACTATTCGAATTAAGTGTTAAAAACTGGTTTTTTTTCTCAGTCTACCACTGCAGTAAAATCTCTATAACAATCTCCATCAAAAATTCTAAAAACGCAACTTCGACAAAAATTAAGGGCGTTGTTTTTGGTTTTATATCCTGAACGAAAATGGTCGATGATTTAAAAATCAGGTCTCGAAAGCAAGTTTAAATTTTATGTTAAGTATCCTGTAACTGGATAGAATATACTTACTATACCGTTTCCCCTGCAGTGAAACCATACATTATTGGTCATCTTTTAAAAAGAAAAAAAATTAATACTCATTTGAAGTTGAATAAGATTTAGTAGAACTCTAAACTATACTTCCTTTGTGTTTATAATTGGTCGAAAAGAATTGTATGCATAACATGAAAACTATTATTGATAATAATAAAAAATAATATTAAATAATAATCAAGGGTTTTATTAATCTCAAAATCGTGTGGCCTGTGGGCCAAATTGCTAGAGACGTTACCAACTTAATATTAATAGACAAGACAATGGCAACATTCAAGCACACTATACGAAACACACACTGAATGGGAACAGTGTAAGCTTTATGTCCTTGCCCATTTTCAAATGAACCATGGAAGATAGTGGATTCAGGTTTAATCAATATCTGTTAGATAATTAAATCCCAAATGGACTTCTTGATTAAGAAAGATCACTCATAGTAAAGTTAATAATATTCATGACCTTGATTCTTGGTGTACCAACATACTAGTCCTATACTTTTTCCCTGTGTCATAATATTTATAAGGCAGCTAATTTCATGCCCCCCGCTCAGAACTTCAAGAAAACAAATTCGAACTTTGTTCTTTTGCAATCAGATGTGTTTTACTGATACGTGATTCAAACCACTCGGAAACAACCGCCGAGGAACAGGAGACCGGAAGAAATTTATTGCTGATAGCATTAGCACGTATCTCTCCATTTCGAGCTTTAGCTTCCACTGGTAACGTCTGTGTGGAAAGTATGATTATGCTTTTCTAGTCGGTCCATGGATATGCTGCGCCCTATAGTTTTGGACCAAATACCAAATATTTTATGTCCTGACAGGGGCGAAACTCTATACAGTCCGAGGTAATGGTCAAATATGTAATTGCGTACACTGTGAAAAATTACAGTCAATTTACAGGAAAAACTGTAAAAACTTCCCAAAACTTAAGATTGGCTGTTTACTTTGAAACTACAGGAAAAACGTAATTTTTTTATCCAATTTTCAGCCTATAAGGACAAAATCTAAAAGTATTTTTTTTTACAGTGTAGCCAACTAAAATAAGTTACGGTTTTAACAGTGGAATTGTTAAGTTGAAGGATTTTTGTCATCCCCAATTAAACCCACATGTGGAATAATTAAACATGTTAAGCATGGAACTTGAACAACACCAGTTGTTTAAATTTCCAAACAGCGTTTTATAGTAAATAGTTGTCCCAATATTATGGTTTTAATCCGGAGAATTCAGTATTGAATAGACCCTATTGCAATCCAGTTGGAGGCATCAGATTAAAGCGCCAGACACGGGACGTGAGTTAAGTAAAATATATTTACCCCTATAGTAGATTTCAAAATTAAATGAGACTTCATGCATATTATCATGGGTTGATATTGGATAAGAGGTTCAATACCGGCAATGGGGAGACTAGGCCTTTGTTGCAACTTACAAAAAAACATACTGTGTCATGGTATTAGTTACTTGACAGAAATAGCTTACTGGAAACTGATTCATTACAGTTCGAAACTGCTGGTTATGATAGGATTTATGCAATGGGTTGGCTGGGAGGATGTCCAAATCGCTTTGCCTAATCCATTTAATCCAAGGTGGGCCCATTTGTGGCCAATAAAACACTTAGTTGGGTTATGGTCATTGATATAAGAATGCATATGTCTCCAATCTGTGACAAGGAATGATATTTTGCGGTGTCAAAGGCAAAAATAGGGTCAAAATTAGTTCAAAATAACAACGTGTAATGAAAATATTTGCTGTGTGTTATACCCGATACTTCAATTGAAACATCCAAGCATATCGTAGATGTGAAACAATGTATGTTTTGTCAAATTTATACTAGCTACATCACCATACATATGTATGATACCATATTTTTTTACCATTAGAGTAATTCCTCTTACCGCTCACGGTGAATGGTCAGACCTAAACTTTTAATGAGGTATCAACTTATTTTGAAATCTACATAAATATACTGTACGCACAGTAAGGCTCAATTTTCCACAACAACGCAAGTTTCCGATGTCAATCTCTGTGTTTGGGATGCAGTATCCTTCATCGATGGAACTAAAAGCGTGGTAAAACGAACTTGACGCACTCCTGGAATAGAACTTTAGATATTTCCCCATATACTAATTGTTATAATAAAACAAATCCTTGGAATTCTACGATAGTTGTTTTCTGATTGGGGGTGGCAAGTTTCTTTCTTCCTCATCATGACACTGTGACAGAGAAGTTGCCTCTAAGTTACTATTACTCCAATCTTTCCTTATTGATGCAAAACCTTTAATTAGCAAACTAACTAAATGGTTACTATTTCTTTAATCCTTGCATTCGTACTATGGGGAAATGTAAGGGATGTTTTTGGTTTAGTTTTTTTCATTATACAATTTTGACACCAATTTTTCCAATACAGAATTTCATGGAGAATCTGAAAATCCATGGGATGTCATTTTTTTAAATGTGTCCTTGGGTGTTTTATAAGAGGGCAAAATTTGTTAACAGTGTAAAACAATAAAAGTGTTTAATGTTAACATTTATACCAGTCTGTTCGGCCGCTCAAAGGTTTCTAAAAAAGGTATAATTGCCATATTTACGACCTATTGTTTTAGGACATAAGCTAGAAAGTTCCAAGGTCAATATTCATAGAATGGTCCGATTTTGTTGAAACTGGTTTTCAATCGTTCATTGGGCCATACAATAAGAAAATGTCTATAGATTCTGTGTTTTACTTTTCAAAGTGAGGGACTTTTAGAGAGATATGACTGGTGGTCTCCAATAGACCGTGGACCACGGCCATATTTTGCCCTCTTAATATTATCAAAACGTCATTTGACAACCGCGACCTTTATATTTTCGGTTCATTCCAGACGACGGAACAATTTGGCCCATTTTTAGACAAAAACCGATGAATCTGAAATGTTACCCCCAGTGTGACCTTGAACGCATTTTACCTGTAACTCTTGTACATAACACTAGGTAGGGCAAACATACCTTCTGCAAATCCTTGAAAGGTTTTACTGAACATGCTGTTATTTACTTACAACAATTTGCTCCCTTTATATTCCCCCCCCTGAAAACCAGTGTAAACTTTCCCCATAGGAATTCATCCCAAGAACACATTTAAAAAAAACATGCCACCCATGATTTTTGGAATCCTCATCAATTTTGATTTAGAAAACCTTGGTTGCAAGATTGTAAATGAAATTTTCACAAAAATACAGTTCCACATGTACTACATGCGCAAGGAATAAATTAGACTCAAGCTACAGCATAAAAATTGTTTTCATTGCTTGTTCCTCACTTAATTAACATTTATGCGGAAAATGTTACTGTTAAAATTAATATGGCTATAAAAGCAATTAAATCAAGTTGTTCTGATGCTAAGGTTTATCCCGCACCTACAACATGTGGAATTAGTAAGAAAGTATGTTGTGCGTGTATATGGGCTTCAATAATACTTTATGGGAAGGCGGTCGAGAGAAACCTTTTATCAATGCCATTCAATAGTCTTGGGGGCGGCAATTTGGCTTCACTAATAATTTGGAAGGCGGGCTAGGGAACATTTTTCCTCAGGAAAATTTACCATCCCCAGTCAATCAAACTGTGGTGCGTTGTAAATTGGGATTGGACGGTGAAGTAGGGAAACTTTCTCAACAAAATTGTTGGAACAACGCAATTAAAAACTTCATAGTTGTTCTTGTTTTACAGTTTCAAAATATGTATGCATTGTAATTTAGCTTACTGATACCTTATCGATGGTGGCTAGGGAAAATATTTTCGCTGCAATTAAAAATTTTCAGTTGTATTTAATAACTTTTTGGCGTTAAGGAAGTTGTCTATGTGACTTAGCATAAGAGAAGCTTCCGGTGCAAAATTAAACTGTAAAGCCATGTTTGTAAATTTAGTTTTAACTTTACGATTGTGGTGATTTGAAATATACTAGATAAGTACGAATGAGTCTTGGTTTGGTATAAATTCAAAGCCAATACATTAAAGTTGATTAAGCCATTTATTTCATTACAATCCGATACGTAGAACCAAAAAATAGGCTACATTCAAATCACCGTGCCGTCCGATTTCTGCCGGTGATCATTGAGAACTTGAAATGCGTGATGCAACATGACTACATTCGACTTCATATGACTTTAATAGAAGAGTAGTGGATACTCCAAAAAGTGGGCTTATTTTGGAGTTTAATAGTCCCACCCTACATACACCTACATCTACATCAATGGAAAGCTTAATATGTCTACTTTCAGATTAGGCATGCTGTGAAAATTTCTAATGTGGGCCGAAGGTAGTTTTTGGGTCATTTTATGCCCCCAAAAAACATACATAGTTTAGGGCAAAAAATGATTTTTAGATATTGGTATTTTTGCATCTTATAGTACATGCCCCTCTATGTAAATAAGCTGTCGAACATATATGGTCCGAAGAAGTCACAATAAGCTTCTAAAGTTTGTAAACTATACAGTAAAGTTAGGCGATATTGGTGAATATATGCGTTTTCTCAAATTCATTGTTTTTCACAAAACGAAAAATAGTAAACTTTTAGTTAGCATTCAAAACGTTTGTGTTTTATGCTCTAATTGAGCTGAAAATACTGGAGCTACCATTGGAATAAGATTAGGTCTGAATGGTGGAAACTGCCAATATTGAGCAAAAGTTGATTTTTGGGTCCTTTTAGTCAAAAAACAAAACATTTTTTGGTTACAAAAATGAGATTTTAGATATTGATATTTGGAAATCTAATTATCTACATGCCCATCTATGTAAGTAGGTTTCAGAACTATTTTGGGTCCTAGTGTTCACAACAATAAACTTCTAATGTAGATTGGAAAATATACAGTAAGTAGAGGGCGATATTGAGTGAAAATATACGTTTTTCTCAAATTTAGGTTTCTAAAAGCAAATAAATAGTTAAACTTCAGCTACAACATTAAAACATCAGTTTTTATGCTCTAAAATTTAGATTAAAAATACTGTGAAATACCATTGGAATTTCAGTTTAGGTATTAGAGTTGGACATGCAAAAATTGGGCCAATTTAGTCAAAAACATGCGTTTTATGGGCAACAATATGATTTTTGAGCTAATGGTATCTATGTAAGTAAGTAGATGTTAGAACTATGTAATGACCTCAGCGCTTAAAAAGGCCACATATCAATGGGGAAAAGTGGTAATCGCAATCAGTATAGAAAAATTAAAGAAATACCATGTATTGAAGAAATTAACCACGATTCTTTGAACATTTTATGCGATTTTGAGATTATCTTGTGAAAGGTCATTCAATTCTCCAAATTCCTCCAAGATTTTTATAATTTCTCAAGACTTAATTAAAACCCTATATGTGTGATTTTAGAAATCTTGTGCAATTTGACAAATTTATTTATGCGATTGAATGTAGTTTGTTGCGATTTTATGGAAACTTGTGACCCCCCCCCCCCCCCCCTTAAAAGATGTGTGCGATTGTAAACAAAATTCTTGTGCCCCCCCCACCTCTCCAACAACCAACTACCTTTCATTCTCCGCCTGATTTAACAGAATCTTGTGCGATTTAACATAATTGTCAATTTAAGAAAACAATTGGCGAGTTTACAAATTTTATTGCAGTTTGAGTGAATTTTGTGAATTTAGCAGATATCTTTGTGTGATTTTATAGAATACATGTGTGATTTTTAAGTTTTCTGATAAAATCTTGTGCGATTTTACAAAAATTTTGTATCTTTTGCAAAAAATAATGGCCACAATACTTTTTAAAAATTTGGTTCAACAATTTTTGGCATTTTCCCACGTTACCCCAAACAGACATCCACTTGGGATACAATGCCACAACAAAAGGCATTTACTATGAATAAGTGGATGGCTATAACCACTGCACTGTAACAGGGATATAATATTATACTACTTGAATCAAAATCTGGGAAGTAGGAAAGTGTTATAGTTGCCTTACCTTGTCAGTTGTTATGTTATTTCTTGGCAGTATTGTATTTTTGTGCAAAGATTGTCAAAGGACTTATTTTGTCCAGATTCCATGCCGGGTTGGCTTGCAAAATTTCTACGCAAGTTCTCTATAAAACTCTTAAAAAAAGTCAATCTTAATTCAAAGGGTTAATCTAAGGCATGTTGGAGACCTGGATGAGTAACTTTGTTAACCTAACACCCGGGCCCATAAACATGATTTTTTTTTTCAAAAAGGGGGACTTCCCCAAAATTATCTCCTCAAAGGGGGGGGGGGGGGGGATTTTGCAAAAGTGGGCTTTTTTACCAAAATTGGAACCTTTTGGGGCAAAAAAAAAACCCTTAATATTTCGCTCCGCTCGCAAATCGTTTTTTCCTTTTGAGATCTTTAGGGTTTTGCCTTTTCATATTGTCTTTTTTCCATATTTCAAATTTCATATTTGTTTTGTCAATTGTAGTTTCAAAGATATTTGTTTGGATAATTACATTCATCATCATAATGTTAGGGCATGCTTGCAAATCACATGTTACTAGGTTAAAGCTGCTTCATTCACTATGATACTGAGAAAAGGGGCATCATTTTCATGCAAAGATCCCTTCAAGAGCAAAGTATGTAAATCGTGCTCTTAAAATGAGATGAATTTCATTTAATGCTGAAATGCACCTTTATGAAGATCGCATTCTAAATTTATAAATTGATATTTATTTTTTTTGATTTATGGAGGGGTGGTATGTTCCGATGGATTCTGTTTCTGAAATCCAGTTAAAAACTGCATAGACTCCCTGGTAATACCGCTATAGGAAACGGGCAGCTCCAGTTCTCTCGGGGTACAACATTTACAGCATCGTCATCCATAATTCATAAACATGATTTTTTAAGTACAACCCAATGCTCAAGTCACCAAAATTACAGAAGTATAATTACATAAAAATATCATTGACCATATTTAGGACCAACTACTGTGCATGGAAGCTATGTATCAATCAATATTGACAAAAAAGTATGACTATTTGGTTAGGGATGGTCTATTTGGGCCCTGGTCCTATTGCAGCTCCCCCCTTTTCTTTCTCGGGTATGCGACCCCTGTCGTCACTTTGCCTTCTCCATATTTTTCATGTGTTCTCAGAAAATTTCTCTCAATTTTCTTTTTTTTTTCCAATCTCAATAAATGAATGCCTTTAATCAGGTTTCATCTTACCCCGCCTGAATAAAACTAGGCCCCACTATCCTACAACTAGTTACATTTTGATTACAATGAGAAATTACAAGCTAAATTAATGGGAATGCAATTTGTTTAAATGAATAAGCATTCAATTGTGATGACATCTAATATAACCATTAATCGATTGCTGCTCATCTTATATTGTAGCACTTTACAAGAATATGGAAAAAAATTGAAATGAACTGCAGGACAGGGCCATAGCGAGGGATGCAAAGTGTGCGGCAGCCAACCAAAATCACAGACAACCAAACATAGCATCAAAGTTGGGCTTCATTTTATAAAACACATTTCATTTATTTTGACTAATAAGAAAATTTGCATATTTTTAGACAAAAAAATGCATCAGATGATATGAAAAGATGTAGAAAATTCATTTAAAAAATAATCGATATTTTTAACTAATAATTGATTGACAGCAAATATGGTTGCAACTGTTTTGACATACCATTTGGCCGATATGAACCAACTAACTTACACGTTTTATACATACCGAAATAATATAATTTTTATGTGTTTTATTATTTTAAACAATGAAATATTTTTTCTCGCACAAACTTCTTTAGTGAAGAAATAGAACATCGTTATAAAAAATACCAACATCTTTTAAAAAAGGGATTTCACATACATCTGAAGTCCGGAAGGGGGGGGTCAATGTCCATTGACAAGGGGAGATCATGCAAGACCAAATAAATGCAAAAAGGGGGTATTTAGTGGAAAAAGGGTATACTTTTCAACACTTAACCGGGACTGAACTTACATGAATAGGGGTCCGATTGTGAACCTGATTCTGTATCGGATTTCGGTCATTATTTATGTGCAGTAGTAAGTATTCAGTACAGCCTTAGCAGAAAACACATTTCATAGAAAAGCAAGGTACAAGAACCATATTTAGCCATTTGTTAAAATATTGCCATACTTGTTAAGGGTTATAAATGGAACTTGCCTAATATGGAACATTTTTGTGAAAAGGTAACTTGAGTTTTACTTTAAAGTAGCTTTCATAAACATGATTTTGAGAAAAAAACACATATCCAGTTCAATATCACCATGTACTTAATTTTGTATTTGTACTCTTTAAAAGCTTATTTTGAAGTTCTAAGGCATTGATATAGTTTTAAACTTACTAACGGAGTAAGCATGTGACATAGATGTCAAAAAACACCAATATCTCAAAAATTACTTTTCATATTATTCACCAAAAGTGATGTTTGTTTTTGACTAAAATGGCCCAAGATACCTTCAGTCCAGGACATGGCGTAAATTCATACCTAATATGAATGTATTGCCACGTATTACATAAAAAAACATGAATGTTGTGCCTGCTTAGCTAAAGTTTAGCTCTTATTCAGGTTTTGGAATCACCAAATTGAGAAAAATGATATTTTCACTCAATATTTCCTATACTACTATATATTTTGGCAACTTTTAGAAGCTTATTGTGAGCTTATGGGGACACAAGATAGTTTTAAACCTACTGACATAGATGGGCATGGTTATATAGATGCAAAAATACCAATATCTCAAAAATCATTTTTACCCCCCAAAGATGTATGTTTTTGATACTTAAAAATGACCCAAAATCAACCGTGGGCCCAGTTGGGCAGCTCCACATCATACCTAATGTGAATGCCAATGGTAGATCAAGTATTTTCGCTCAATTTAGAACATAAACACAGACCTGTGAATGCTAAGCTAAAGGTTTGAACTATTTAGGGTTAGAAACATCATTGAGAAAAACGTGTATTTCAGCAATATCGCCTTATACTTACTGTATATTTTGTAAACACTTTAGAAGCTTATTGTGAGCTTTTGGGAAACAATATAGTTTCGGAAACCTTCTTACATAGATGGAGCATGTTATATAGATGTCAAAAATATCATATCGCAAAAAAATCATGTTTACCCAAAAATATAGTTTGTGACTAAATGACCCAAAAATCACGTTTGGCCCACATTGGCAGCTCCACATCATACCTAATCTTAATACCAATTTGATCAAGTATTTTCGCTCAACGTTAGAGCATAAACACAGACGTTTTGATGCTAAGCTTAAAGTTTAACTAATTTTCAGGTGTTAGATGTTAGAAACATCAATTTGAGAAAAACTATATTTTTACCCAAATTGCCTATACTAATGTATATTTTGTAAACTTTAGAAGCTAATTGTGGGCTTTGGGACACAATATTAGTTATGAAAACATACTTAAATAGATGGGGCATGTTATATAGATGTTCAAAAATACCAAATCTCAAAAAATCATTGTTTTTGCCCAAAATGTATGTTTGTGGCTTAAAATGACCCAAAAACCACCTTCGGCCCACATTGGAAAATTTCACATCATGCAATCTGAAGGTAGACATAATAAGCTTCCATTGATGGATGATGTAGTGTATGTAGGTTGGGACTATTAAATCGCCTAAATTGGTTGATGCTGCTCCTCGCTTATAACTCTAAAAGGAAAACAAATGGATCTTGTCGTGTTTTTTTTTTTATTAAAGAAAGACTCTCAACCCGTTTTTTAAACCACCGCTTCAACCATTGGGATCTACCACTAGGAGAGAAATCCCAGACCAAACTCAACTGAAATACTAACTGAAACACTAAAAAGAGTACGCTGAAATTAATCACTGAAAATGATCACTGAAAAAATACCATTTCAGTGGATTATTTAACCCTATTCTACCGAAGGGGGGGGGGGGTTGTTTACACCCCCTTCAGGTTTTTTTTTTTTTTAAGCTTGTTTATTTCTTTGGTTTTGGTTTTGTTATTTTATTTAATTTATGTAATTGTCAATTGAACCATGTTCCGCTCTTTTTAAATCCCAAAACAAAACATCCCACCTGGGTATAGTAAGATACCAAAAGGGTCCCAAAGTGATGGATGGTTGGGGGGGGTGTGGTAACCACCCCCCCCCCCCCCTTCGGACGAAGATTACCACCTGCGCTGACGACCACACAGGAACATCACAGACACTTGATTATTAGATCGCTATGGTTCCTCCCTCTGTTTTTTTCCATTGATACCAAATGGAGTACCAACAATGCCTAGCATTACGTCACACTGACTGTCAAAAGTTCGCAGTCACAAACTGCCCATTTTTCCATAGACAACCACAGTGAAAAATTCAATTTTCCCCCAAAAGTAGGAAAATAAATTTTTATGAGGTTTTTGGACTCTACCTTGATGGGAAAACTCGTTTTATATAATGACACGCATTTTAGAGCTAAAATTAAGGGTGTGTTTGATTCCCTAAAATTGCGAAATATCAAAATTTTCCTTCCCAATTTTCCACCCTATATTTTCATATTTTTTCGTACTTTCCGTCCTCAAATATTACGTCATGGTGACGTCATAATTTGGATGTTTAGTACTTATTTTGGGAACCATGGAAAGAAGAAACTCTAAGCTAATCCGTGGTACCAAATTTTTACAGAGAATCGGTGTGTCAAGTTAGAATAATCATAGGGCACCCCCCCCGCTTTTTCCTTCGTAGTTTTGTTACACAAAAATAGGCTCCGTAGACGAGGGTTACGTTTCAGAGTCATTGCGGGTGAATGGCCTTGGACATTAATCACAACTGAAATGCCTTAATAATCACAACTGAAATATCACACTTTCGAGAGATTCATTTCATGGTATTTCAACATATCAGCATTCTCTTTTGTTTTGGTTCAGTGTTAAGTCAGATTTCAGTGATTTTTTCATGATTTTATTTCATACCACAATAGCCTTCTAATAGGAGAAATGTTGAAATGCGTTCTGGTCAGTTTGGGCCCATAGGGCCTAGTAATAGCCCCCGAGCTAGCAGACACGTGTAACAATCTTAAGTAAACAGATCTGACAGTGATTAAATATATAACACGACCGACAGGGACCCCTGAAACCTAATTCTTAAGTGCCACAAATGGGGCTTAAGGGATAGGGGGAGAAAAGTTTGTACAGGGGTCAAACTTAAATGACCCAATCGTGCTGAAAAGTATACCATGTTATTTGTCTAAAACCACAAGGATTCAAGAAAGGTATAAGTTTAAGAGTTATAGACTAAAACAACACCATCAATAAAAAGAGTCCATTTCAGTTGTCAGGGGTCATTTTTTTAAGTTGCCTCGATTTGGATAAAAAATGGTCACAAATTTTGGAAGGCTCTAGGATACACAATAAGGAATTGTTTTGAAGGGTCAAAATGCTTTCTTAAGAAATATGGGGGCACAAGGTCAATCCCCATTTAAATGCAATGTCACCATCATGTGCTAATAATGCCTCGATTACCTTGATTTCGATACCTTTTCCCCCAATATTGTTCAGCATATAAAACATGCTATTTAACAGTTCTTTCTATGGAGCTGTAGTATAAGTATGGTACAGGTCGTAACAAGCCCTTTCCCATATTTTTTTTCGTGTAATAACATTATTTCTCGCCAAATGTTTGCCCAATTTGAACAAAATTGTCGCAAATTTGAAAATTTAACAAACAATATTTCACCATTAAAAATTGCAAAAAATGGCTCCTTTTAGCGACCTGTAGACTGAGGTGTGCATTATCACCGAACATCTATCATATTTCGTTACCGAGAACACGTCGGGAAAGTTGTGAAATACGTACATTGAGAATTCGCTTTTTAAGTCTGGAAGCACCTACTTTGCATATTATGCAAATTATTTTACGCATCAATGCTGAGTTCGAGTTTATTGTCGTATGGTAGAGTACCATGAATTTTAGAAAATTACACGAGGGTTATTGCAGGTTTTTATTATCAATATTAAAAATCCGGTTAAGAATATTTTTTTTAAAGGTAAAATTATTAGAAAATAGCTGGGTGGAAAAACATAACAAAAACAAAAGAAATGCGACTTTACATTTCCCTTTGTTTTTTTATTGTTTTGGAGACTGACATTTGCAAAATGGTCATCTAACATGGCGATAACTTGGAACCCGATAGTCTATATCGAATATGATCAAAAGCTTTGAATAGCAACATCAGTCTGCTCTTTAGATGAATATAACTTCTAAAACGCCTTTTGTAAGCATTATATATGGCAGAACCAACACATTATGTGTTTAAGACCAATCATTACCGCAAAACTTATCACGAACTACCAGTACAAGTGCATATTTACATATGATTATTCAAACCCGTAGCAAAAAGAAGATGGAAAAACACTTGGCTGTTGGCGGTTTGTTTTGTGGACCAATGCTACGCCGACCGCAACGCCTGACGCCATTAGCTGATCTAAACTGCCCACCGCGCCATTCCATTTCAGACCAGTACGTGGTCGTATTGAAGGTAACGAAATTTTGATGGATCCAGATTCGTAATTAACTAACGTCAGCCTGAGCATTCTTACAACACCCCCGAATGGATGGCCGGAGCTGGGACGATTACCATCCCGCTTGAATTTTTTCCGTAGCAAATCCTAATCTCTATAATTGTGGTATTACAGGATAACTTTAGTATTTCGCTTTCTATCGGTATCATAATAGTACAATCATCCCAATAGAACGGTCACTGTGTGTCATAGGTCCAAGCAAGAAATTTATTGGATATTCGGATGAATCTATCGCTGTAATTCCAATCAACCTTGTTCAATAATATAGGACTTTACTTCCGAAAAAAACAAACAAAAACGATATTTTTTTTCGTGAAATCCAGTCCTTTTTCCGCATGGCAAATGGGAGCGGTTCCGACGTCACGAAAGTATGCTTCAGGCTCTCGTTTGCTTTGATGGAGGCAGGAAGTTAAAGATATTTAAAAGTGGCTCCGTGTTTTCGAAGGTTGTGTTTCCATAGCCATTTAAAAATCGGTAACAATGGTTTGTCGCTTGCTTATTCACGTATATCTCAACAGTTGCGAAACTACCCTAATTTGTACTAAGGAAAATATGACAAGTAACCTTTAAGATAGCCTTAAATATGAATAAATACACACTAAAAAAAGAGCAACAACGTGGGTAATCCTCTCATAGCCCTTACGTCGCAAGAGAAATGACTACCAACCTGACGATCACCGCAAAAAAGAGGTAGTCGCGCGGTATTTCTGCTTAGATCAAGGGGCAATTTCCCCTAAACCAAGGCAGGAATCCGCGCCGTGATTTTTGAAGTGGCAAAAAAAATGGCATTAGGGACGTAAGGGATATGGGTAAACTCTTATCAATGGAGTAAACCTTACCATTTTTGGGTACTCATATTTGACTTAAGATTTTACTTCATATCCATGTAGGTATCTCTGTTTTACGCTACTTTTTACAGTGTACTAGTTAACATATTTTTAAGGTTATGGATCTCCCCATTTGTTACTACATTTTGGGAGTACACTGTAATATTTTGTTAATATGACAGTATTAATTTGTACTTTCTCTTTCATTTCAAGCCCACATTAATGGCACCGGGTCCCTTACTTTTCAATTTACCTCGGAATACCAAGATAACCGTTAGATAAAAACAGGGACCAAGGCTTTAGAGTACGTGTGACCCTTACAAGCGCTCTCGATTGGGTAAGTATTCTTTAGTAAAGGTCTACTAAAGCTTATTGTTGTTTATGTGGTGGGTAGTTTAAATATGCGATGTGGCTGGGTCCTTGCTCTGCTATACTCTAAGTGAGGAAATTACCAACACCTGTCCTTCTCATAGCAATATCTCATTCACGCGTAATTTTACCTTGTATACTGATTTGTCTAAGATTCGAAGAAATTCAGCTGTACACTACGTTGAGGCAGACAGTTGTTGTGGAAACATATGATTCGCCAGTGCTGACGGGGACTTGACAGAATTGATCAAAGACACTACCACTGGATGGCGATTCAAGTTTTTACAGTAAACTTCTCCAAACATAGCGTCTTCCTTGGATGAGAAAATGTAAAATTAATACCTTTGTTAACCTACAGCAAAACATTGTACAAGGGTCTGTTAATTTATCAAGTACAACGGCAATTGCAACACCCAAAACAAAACAAACAAAAACACCCAAATAAAAAACAACAACAAAAAAAAAAAAACAAGAGTAAAAACAAAAACAAAAACGGTCCGCGTCACCGGGGGGACACTCGTTTTTCGTTTACATCTTCATTTCGTCGTCTGAGCGGAAAAACCTCATATGTGCATTTTACCTCTAATAGCAAAACCTCACAGTAGTAAAAAACGTAACATAACAAACGCTCACATTGAACATTTCTGGAGGCACAAACTGAACCATTGGCCTGTTTGCCTTTGCACACAATGGTTTTCTTCTCAATATATTTAAGATAATATTACTCTAATTCGAAATAAACTGCCATATGATTTACTATCATATTTACTTGCATTCAAGCTAGAACCCCATGTGACCAAAATGCACATCAGTAGAGGTTTTAGCACTGTGGCCCACTTTTAACATATGTGGTTTTGCATTTGACACTCTGAAGTACATATGAGGTTTTTCCCGTCCACGACGATTTGTCATACTAACGTTTACCTATGCAAGTGCGCACCCCTGTAATTGTAATAATATTATGTATTATAGATGAGCAGCAAAATCTAATTTTAGGTCTTAATAGAGGTTATACATGATGTGGAATTGCGATTGTGAGAAAGTTGTTCTTGTAACAATTCCTATTTTCTGGGTCAAAACTATTATCTTGTCTTTTTATTATATATATATATATATATCATATATATATATAATATATATAATATTATAATAATATATACGTCGCCACATCACATAACTGTCTTATCTGACATTATTTTGCCTTTGTGGAGAATTTTGCATAATGTACTTAAATGCTATGGTCTAACATGCCAAGTTAAAATCTTGAAGTGACCTAATTAATAAGATATTAATTAATACTTTTGATCAATAAGCTCAAAACTTGCCATATCGCGATTTTTCACATATACGCGTTGTTTCATTTACACGTAATTTCAATATGTGTATAATTAACGCTGTTCGCAAAACAAGCTGTGTTAACTCTTTTTCACCTACCGATCTAGTGCGTCGTATCTGCCTCGTTGCGTGAAAATTACGTGTTTCACATACAGATCTATCTGAACGCATTGAAATATAACGGTGAATTAGCGTCTTATATGCAAAATACGACTTTTTTGTCTTTTCACATACAGACTTCACAGGGTTCGACCCGGCATTTGTTTCATATCCCCGCCATAATGGATTTTTAACTGAAATACATAATTTTATTTTTCTGCTTTTAAACAAAGGGCAACTTTTGGTGTCATTTTTAAGTTTTTTCTTTTTGTAATTAATTGTTATACATTATCTTTCAAATAAAAACTGATTATTGCATGGCTTCAACTTAGTCCAATCATTTTCTGACCAAGATTTGTTAATGGCCTATATACAGCACATTATCATAGCCTTCCATATTGGATTTTCCAGCAGAACTTCCATCAATTCCTTAGTTTTTTTCCAACCAAGGGGCAATTCTTTCTTCATTTCCAAAATTCTAAGTAATCTTACACCCTATCTTTCAATTAAGACATATTTAATTGCATTGGCTTCGATCTTTTTAATTTGTTGTTCTCTCAATTAGGGATATGGACATGTAGCCGAGGCTAATAAGTGTACTTTCTAGCCATACACCATTACAAAAGTGTTATACATGACCCTACTACTAGAGCACGGAGAGGGTGTCATAGGCTATCACGTCATCTTATGAAATAACTACATCGATAAGACACTACGAATTTGTTCTTCCTGAAAACCCCAACCCAGCCGGGGGTGTTTTATATCTTACGCGGGCAAATTCACAAACCCCCAATATCCCGTAACACGCCTTAATTTCATCCAACAATCATCCTACAATCATACACAATTTCTTGATTATCCCTTCAGCCCCTCGCCCAATCTTTGCCGTCATACATCAAAGACACCAACAGATTTCTTAACAACGCAATTCAGTTGCAAAATCTTCCACCTGGTATCCATCCTTTGCACCATGGACGTGAGTTCCTTATACACCAATATTCCACACAAAGATTGTATTGGGGAAGCTTGTTTTGAATGCTCTGGAAAAAAGAGCATAAAATCACCCCCTCAGAGAACTAACTAAACTGCTAGAACTCACACTAAACTCTAACAACTTTGTTTTCAATGAACAAAATTTTACATTCAATTATCTGGGACCCTGATGGGGGGAAATACTCGCCCCCGTATGCCACATGTTCATGGAAACTCTGAACATACTTGCTGGACTATCCTTGCCTCTTGAGCTTTTTTCGTCTGGTAATCGTTTTATTGATGACATTTTCTTGGTCTGGACACACCCAAAGAAGATCATTGATACCTTTATAACATATGCTAATGAAAATCCACCCCTCAATCAAATTTCCCATCCTACATTCTTACTGCCAACATAGCCTTTCTGGACCGTCCAAATTACCGTTACCGACAATCACATATCACCACTGACACTATAACACCAACCTACGGACAAACACGTCTATCTCCAACCTCACAGTTGTTCCCCCCGTCCCACATTACTAAAAACATCCCATTCAGCCTCGCCCTTACACTCAGACGCATATGCGCACAGAAATTAATTTCGATAAAAGAACTCATGAACTAGAGGGACAACTACAGAAGCGAGGCTATAAGAGAACCATGATAAGAAGGCAACAGATCTCAAAAGCCAAAACGTCTCAAGAACTTGGATCCTTGCAATACAACAACCAAATACACAGAAAATAGAACACCACTCCGTCATCACATTCTCACCCCAACCTGCCCAATTTCAGGTGGAATCCTCAGAAAACACTGGCCCATTATACAGTCTCACCCACGTCTCAACAAAGCTTTCCCCGAACTCCCGGATAATTTCATACAAACGTCCCCCTAATCTCCGTGACATTCTAGTCTACTCTCAACTCAGGTCCACATACCGATAAAGTGGCTGTTGAGTCATACTTGTCGACCTTGCAATAGACCAGATTGCAAAAATTGGCGCTCATATTTTTAATCACCGATTCCTTCTCCAGGCCACAGCACGGGCCATTTCTTTTACAACTCCGACACAACACAACTTGTTCTCATCTCACCTGCTGTCCTACCTTTATTCAGTGTGTTCCAGAGTGTGGGCCCTCAATACGCTTGGTGAAACCGGCATGAAATCCTTGAGAAGAATTAGAAACAACCGATCCACCATAAAACTTTCCAGTAAACGCATGGAAAAACCAGTTGCCTTCATTTTTCGCAACGGTCTCATTCTCTCACTGATCTCAAGCTAATTGTCATCGAAAAACCCTATTGTGAAAAATCTATAAAAAAAAAATTTTCATAACAATACGGGAAAAATTCTGGATTCAAAAAAACTAGACACCTACACACAATGGATCAACATCAAAGCACTAACACGTAACACTTTTTAACGTTCGGTGACTTTGCTATCGCCGTGTTTTAACACCATAGATTAATGTATATTTTCCTAGTATGTGGTACTCTCTTTTTTCATCGTTCTAGTTTACACCCACTGAAGAAGCTACGAAACAGTAGCGAAAGCTCTGATTGCCGTTTTTTTTTTTCCGTTTTATATGTATTCATTATGTTTCTTTGCTACACGAAAGTATCTCTACAGAGATCCGGCAATACAAATATGCCGCGTTTTCTGATTTCCTGCGCTGTCTATTTATATTAATCTGTTGCTTTCTCAATGCTATTTCTAAAAAAAAGGGGTTTTTTTAAAAACTCTGATTACTAAAAAAATTATCACCCTACCACATCTAATCATGTATATTCCTGGGAAGAAGAATTAAAGGGTAAAAGTAAAGGTTTTTAAAGGACCTGTGTGTACACAGGAACGGCGTGCCCATCTCTCTTTCGAAGCGATTGGGACAGACTCCTCCATATAATGTTGATGTAGTGGGATCGCCACACCTAATCTACAGCGAGTTGTACCTTCCCAGCATTGAATAATGCCGGCCTGTAGAAGTAACCATTGTCCGGCGTACTCTAGTCCGGGAAACAATGGCTGGACAATGGGCAATCGAATGCAGTGGACTCTTAGCAACATCTAGTTTCACGCTATCCGTTATGGTTCTTGGAGCCCGGGACTATGGCTTCTACCGGACATACCTGCTTTCACATCGGTACCCATTTTACACCTGGGTAGATAGAGAGGAGTAAATTGAGGTAAAGCCTGCCTTACTACAAGCGACGACGAAAAACATTGACCCCAGCGGGGATCGAACCCACAAAGTTGGCGTGCGGACCGAACGCTGATCGAGCGGACAACATGCGGCCCTCACAGAGAATAATATGTCCGTTTAAGTTTAGCAGGGGGGCCCTACGCAGGATTATTTTTTGATTTTTTTTTGGTGGGGGGGGCTTCGAAAAAAAAGTGTACCTTTTTTCGACAAAAAAACGTGACTTCTTTTGGTAAAAGTGGACCAAATCCCAATAAATGTTCCGTTTTGTATTTTGACTTTTGAACTTTTTTAAGGGGCAAAAAACAGTGGACTTCCTTCACATTTAAATTTTGGAAAAAATTGCAAAAGGGGACCATGTGTCCCCTTTTGTGGATTTTTTTTTTGGGGTGCACAACCGCCCCCCCCCCCCGAGTACGGGCCCCTGAGTTAAGCCATGACAGTCCAAGTTAATTAAGGACCCTACACATCTGCCATAGAGGACTAGAGAATTTCTTGGGCGTAGCTACGTTAATTATAAAAGCAAAATATGTGGCAAGATTGTTAATAAAGAAAGGAGTGAGCGGGTGGTTAGAAATCGATGACATAACATGTTTATACCACCCATTTCACGGACCATTGGAAATGAAGATGTGGACGGGTGGGGTAGATCGTGACGTGAAAGGTATCCTAAACCGATTTCAAGAAAATTAGGTTTACAAACTCAACATCAAATTAGGTCTCATAGGCCCGATAGCATTCGCGCGCGGGCGTTATGGACGTTTCGCTTTTCACTCGATTCGCGGTTGAACATTCGTCACCCTGGAGTTGGACCTATTCAAAAGTCTTAAGAGGGGGGATCTACCTAGCTCTCCAGTGAAAATGGAAAAATTCAAATCCAGTGTACACCGGATTATTTGGAGGACATCCGGTCAATTTAAACTCACTCCCTACCAAAAAATACCAATTTCATTCATGTATGGTAACAGTTTTCTGTAGATCAGGCTTTACATTGCTACAATAACATGATCAACAAAAGTCTCTGCGCCTCATTGAAATTTTCACCTCAGCAAGAAGGTACGGGGTAACATATCAGATGAACGAGATATAACAGCTATGACCGGGGAATAATCAGCAGAGGGCTACCAGGCCATCACTCAGCACGTGTGAGATTCTTGCCCGAAAGGATGGTCCAGGACAATAACCAGTGACTTATCTCATAAGGCAGTATACACTATTTCTGCTTCCTCGCCAACTCCGAATTGTTTTTAATAAATCACTAACTCTAAATTAAAATAATAACAAACTAAATTTGGATGCCAAATTATGGGGAAGTGATCCCACGAACCCTCTTTACAAGGCGATGGCTCCCAACAAAGCCACGCAACTAGAGCAGGAGCACCAATGCAGAAAATTAGTTGAAAAATTGTAGTAGTATGGACCCTTGGTATCAATGGCTAGGTAGTTTAGTAGTCTCAAAGTGGGTGTTCCAACTTTTTCAGTGGGGGCCATCTTAAGGTACACAGGGGTCAAACTTTTAAAATGTCCAACCAACTCTACTTTATCAGAAGTACAATTGAAAAACATGTGTAAAAAAATAAAAAAAGTAATAGTTTGTACCATCTATGACCATTCTCCGGAGAAGGAAAGTTGGAAGGTAATCCTACCTTGTTATAATGTAATGGAGGGAATGGGACCTGCGAACCAAAACGGGTTGACAGAAGATTTCTGCAATAAACTAACATGAGATTGACAGGCATGCAATCTTTCATAAAGTACATCAATTTGCCATAGGAAGGAATTCACCCACTGATAAAGGGTGATCACTCTTCATCAAGACTAACTTCAACTGGTGGGAGAACTAGTCTCTGCAATTGGTTGAAGAGCCTTGCATTTCAATTTACCCTCGCCTAACGAAGGTGACGGTTGTTTCCCCGCCATTGCTAAAACGCCTTTTTGGTGCAAATTTTTAATGTCATTGTAAATGACATGTACACTCCTTTTCTTGTAAAAAAAATGGTGGATCTTTTTCACCCAAAAAAGTTAGGACATCCACTTTTCACGCGATTTTTGGCTCTACTTGAGGGAAATGATAGTTTTAATATACTCAAGGGTCTTAGTGCTAGAATAATGTGTTTGAGTCAGTAAAAATCGCCAAATGTACAATTTTACACCTAATCCAATATTTTCGGACTTTCCTCAAACTATTCCCGTGGCATAATGGTGAACGTTGTGCTATTTGATATCACTGGAACCGCAAGAAATTAAGATATATTCTGTGGTTGTTACCCAAATGTCATAGAATCGGATGTTCAGTAACGAAGATCACATGGGGTGGCAACCCATTCGGGAGTGTGTTACATCAGAATGGCAGAAAGTCTCTGCTTGAAAGAGCCGAAAAAAACGAAAATTGTTTTATTGCGACATTCAATATACCTGAAAAAGTATTGGATAGATAGAGAGGCAATGGTGGAGTTCCAACACCAATTGTCCTGGGAATGGACAGCGTAGTAATTCCGCATGCTAGAAGTGCTGATGGATTGTTCCCGGATGCTAAAGTCAGCAGTTATTTCCAAACAGACCCAGAGTCCATATTCAATCCTAATGTATAATGCAAGCTATCGGTAGCGGTCAAGCTGAGAAACTTCCGATATCCAATAGCAACAAAAAAAACCAGGAATTAGGGAATGTTTGAAAGCAGAAGTCGCCTTTCTCCCAAGGATACGGAAAAAAGAGCTCGACAATGTCATCAATAAAACACAAGCTCAAAATATGAAATCGACTTCTGAGAAAAAATATGTCATAAAATTATGCGTTTGCATCCCTACCCCTGGACTGGAACCCTGAAGAGAGGAAAACAATTTCATATAGAGCAGGGATTAAGAATCATTGACGAGGAAGGCTCCTATAAAGGCAGTGCGACACATCATTAATGTGGAGAGCTCCTATCTGGATAAAGATAACATCTGTGAAATGACATTGAACATAAGCAGGGATTCGGACAGCGTGGAAGAGCGCATCGGACGTTGCTTGAAAAAATGAGCGGTAATTTGTTTTTTTTTTTTAAATAATAATAAGATAAGACATTCGTCGCCAAATCACATACTGTCGTATTTAACAAACATGTGTTCCGAGGAAAATCGCAATGAAAATATACAGCGGATTTCATGTTATACAGTAAAACGAAGCATAAAAGAAAAACATTTTCTAGACTGTACTGTTTTGAAGAAAATTATTTAACGCCTATATAATCCATAAATCTAATTAAAACATTTTAATTATCTTATCTTAATTAGGCTACCAAGTTATAAGTTGTATGTGAAATCACAAACAAAGTACAGTGCAAAATCGAACGCATATTACACCGTGGTTTTCAATGTACGTAAAAATAGAATCACTATGTGAACAGCTTGTTTACGAAATCGAGGGAAAATACGTCAAAAATAGGTTCTGTATGTGAAATCGTTTATTTTGCGATACGGCACAATACAAACGCTATATACAACACGTTTTGTTGTAAATGAATGGCGGTTTTAAAATACAACAGTATGTTGAAATTCGGATATATGATTTTGAGGAAAAAATGGATAAAATAGTAAATTCTAACTAATTAATTAGGCATCCTCCCATTTTGACACTTTGTGGATGGCAAGAACTCGCGACTAAGTAATTAGGGCTAAATTCGTAAAAAAACCTTCAATGTGGAAATACGACAATATGTGATGCGGGCGACGAGTGTTTATAGCGCAGAAATGCGAAAACCGTCTTAAGCGCTAAGTACGACCAGGCAAAAATATAAAGGCGACAGTAAAACGTAAGCTACAATAACAATATAGGCAAAAAAACAAATTGTTGTGTTGTACTCCACGACCCAACCAAAATCCCGAAAAATCTCGGGTTCGGTATTTTTTTTATTTTTTTTAAGTCTGATTTTGTCTATTTTACCTGTTTTCCGGTTGATAAATGTGAACAAAAAAACCAAACCGGAAATCACAAAGAGTAGCTCGGATTTTAACTCCTTGCACGGGCAAACAAAATCACTATTCTTGGAAATGACAAGGGGATTAGGAATGAAATTGTGTGGCAATATCAAAATGTGCGAGAAGAAAACCCAAGGAAAATAAAAATGGCTTGTACGGCTGAGCCCGTCGTATTTTACCGCACCGTTATACTCAATGATACGAGTACAATTCGACAAACCTGTTAATATTAAATTTAAAACAAATTTGACGTGCAATGGATACCAAAAAAAACTTTTATAAACAAATGATAAATGAACATTGAAAAAAACACCAGTTGAACAGTTTATTAAATGAAAAAAAAATAAATTCTCTTCTCTGAAAGCAGCGAAAAATATCAAATATTGCATCAATTACACTTCACACGTGCTGTCGTTACACTGTCTGCACATGCTGCAAGCGCGTATGGACATGCTGATTAGAACACGATCACGATGGAATCCCCGGGTGGAATACTACGGTGTAAGTTACGCGTTGAGTGTGTTACAGCTTGAAAGGTTGTGAGGTGGTTTTCGGCTGTGTTAAAACTTCCGATTTAAATGGAGACTTTGCGGGTTGTATGCGGAGGCATAACAAGGATGGGCAGATTTGCACTATGCACCGGAACAAATCGGCAATCGGTCGAATCGGAAATGGCAGTCGGTTTGCGCATCTGAGGCAATAAAGTTGTACTCCCCCACCCGCGGGACTGGGCTTCGGAGTGTTTCGAATTGTCCAAAACTAAACACCAACATTGAAGAAAAG
>JAMKCH010026957.1:0-18851 GCA_023653785.1 Ophioderma brevispina
TCTATATAATAATACCGGTGTTCTGTCAGTGAGTCTGTCTGTCTGACCGCGTCTATTTTCTCGGAGACCGAGGGTCGCACGTTCCTAAAACTTGGTGGGTGGTTGCCCCTTGACCTTCCGAAGACCGAGTTTGCATTGGTTAGTGGATCAAAGATCATCAGAGGTCAAAAGAGGTCAAATTGGTAAACGTTGGTGTATGGACATGAAACTTGGAGGGTGGGGTCAATTGTCGATGCCGAAAATTTCAAAGGTCACGACAAGGTCATTAGAGGTCATTCAAGGCCAAGGGAGGTCAAAGTCTATTTTCTCGAAGACGATGGTCGCACGTTCCTGAAACTTGGTGGGTGGGTGCCCCTTGACCTTCATCAGGGGTCATTCAAGGTCAAAGAAGGTCAAATGGGGTAAACGTTGGTGTATGGACATGAAACTTGAACGGTGGGGTTGATTTTTGATGCCGAAAATTTTGAAGGTCACGACAAGGTCATTAGGGGGCATTCAAGGTCAAAGGAGGTCAAATGGGGTAAACTTTGATGTATCCAGATGAAGCTTGGTGGCCGGGATTGATTGTTGATGCTAAAAATTTTAAAGGTCACGACAAGATCATCAGGGGTCATTCAAGGTCAAAGGAGATCAAATGGGGTAAACGTTGGTGTATAGACATGAAACTTGGAGGAAAAAAAAAAAAAAAAAAAATTGGAGGATGGGGTTGATTGTTGATGCCGAAAATGTCAAAAGTCATGACAGGGTCATCAGGGGTCATTCAAGGTCATAAGAACCGCAAAATCCAAGGATCATTCAAGCCAGGTGATCGCGAAACCCGGGGACCGCCTAGTATCTATATAAATCCGCGTTTATTTGAATTTCTTTGTGTTTGTATGTTTTTTATTATTTATTTATGTTTATATGCACAAGCCGTCATGTGAGTGCAACAAAGTCGTATCTACATTTTCATGATTTTACAGGAGAAGCATTTTTGTGTTTCATTCTTTTGTGACTTTTCAAATGAAAATAATTCTTACACACGATAAAAATGTATTTTTAAAAATATCTTATAAATATTTCATTTCTCACTTAAATCTACTAATTAAGAAGTAATTGGCTAATTAAAATGGCGTAACTACACACAATGTATTAGCCCAGGAGCTGGCAGACATTTGTAATACATCTTGAGTACAAAAGGTTTGAGTGACATAAATATGTAGACAGTCTGGCAGGGACCCCTGAAACGTGATTCTTAAGGGCCCATCAACAGTAAAGAACGTATGTAATCTTCCATAGACTTCCAATGTAAAATGGTGTTACAGCTGAACAGATGTAACTCCACCATGCTTTGTTGGATTTTCATGAAACTTCAACAGTTGATACTCCAGTAATTTTTTTATTGACCAATAGAGCCGTTTGTAATTATACGGTTGACATGTCAACGGCCGCAGCCAATCAGAAACAGTAGGCTTTAATTTAAAAAGTATAAAAGATATTCAAAATGGCTCTATTGGTTGATAGAATGTATACTCAAGATAATCTATGCAAAGTTTGGTACAAATCAAAGGTTGCATTGTGGAGTTATGTTCGTTCAGCTGTAACACCATTTTACATTGGAAGTCTATGGACGATTACATACATTCTTTACTGTTGATGAGCCATTAAGTGCCGCAAATGGTGCCTTAAGAAGAGGGGGCCAAGACAATGTTTGTACAGGGGTCAAATTTTTAAATTGATCCATTCGTGTTAAAAAGTATACCACGTTATTTGTCTAACCATAATGATTCAGAAAAGGTATAGTTTGTACTCTCTACAATGCAAAGATAAAGAGCCATAGGTTAAAAACAGCAAATATCAATAAAGAGGTTCAATTTCAGTTGTACGGGGTCAAATTTTAAAGTTGCCCGATTTGGATAAAAAATGGTGCAGATTATTGGTGGAGTTCATAGGATTAAAATAAGGAATAGTTTTGCCTGTCTCAAATGCTTGCTTAACAAAGTAGGTGGAAAACAAGGTCAAGCCCCATTGAATGCAATGGATGTTGAACTTCTGTATCCCCTAAACATTTTAGACAGTCAAAACTATTCCTTATTTTAACCCTATGAACTCCACCAATAATTTGCACCGTTTTTATCCAAATAGGAGCAACTTTAAAATGTGACCCCTGTACAACTGAAATTGACCCTTTTTTATTGATTTTGCTGTTTTTAACCTATAACTCTGAAAGTTTAGGCTGTATATAGTACAAACTATACCTTTTCTGAATCCTTGTGATTAGACCAATAACATGGTATAATTTTCAACATGATTGGATCAATTTAAAAAATTGACCTCTGTACAAACTATTCTTGGCCCCCTCTCCTTAAGGCACCATTTGCTGCACTTAAGAATCATGTTTCATGGGTCCCTGTCAGTCTGTCAACATATTTAATCACTCAAACCTTTTGTACTTGAGATGTTTTACAAATGTCTGCTACCTCCTGGGTTATTAGAACGTTCAGATGTTACAGGAAAATGTTTTCAAAACAAAACATGCGACTTCATCGTACCATTTGGAAACTAATTTTATGTAAATCTCTAGATCTACATGTTAACACAAATATTGATATTTAAAAACTAACTACACTACGAAAACCAAGTTTAAATCCGGTTTTATCCCCGTCAACGTGGGTGGCCGTATGCACCTCAGAGTCGGCAGCAACCGCCCTTACGCCTAAAAACTGCCTTCCTTCAATTCACCCGCATTCAATGCATCCTCCATCCTCAATTAACCCAACCCTCCTACTCTCCTCCTCCACTTGCTTCTTCCATGTCTTCTTTGGATGTCCCCTCCTCCTCAAACCTCCCACCTCGAACTCAAAAGCCCTTCCTAACACATGCTCGTCGTCCTTCCTCAACACATACCCATACCAACTTGCACTATTCGCCTTCGCCAACCAGTTCATCGCCTCTTCCAAACCCATCATCTGCATCAAGTCCTCAGTCTTCATCCTGTCCATCAACCTCACACCACACATCGCTCTCATCATTGCTCTCTCTGTCCTCCTCAGAATCCCCATCTCGTTTTCGCTCAGACACCACGTCTCACTCCAGTACAGCATCACTGATCTCACACTCTTATAAACCATTCCTTTCATCTTCTAAGGATATCTTTTCCCTTGCAACAACTCCCCACATTCCCTAAACTTCACCCACCCATACCTCACTCTAGCTGTCACAGCCACCTCGCATCCACCACCCCACTAACCTTATCCCTAGTTATGTGGAACTCTTTCACTGACTCCACCTCATCACACAGCTTTTCCACCTGTTCCACCACCCCTCCAGCTCCCTTCTCGCATCTTCTGCACATAAAATCTCTTGCCAAACTAGAGGTCACTCTCTTCATCTTTGTGCATCTCCCATGGATCCATTTCCCACATTTCTCACACCACACTGAATTTGCTTTTACTCTCTTCCCACACACACACATGAGTCTACCTTACTCACTATCACCTCCTTCTCCACCCCACTCACCAGCACTTTTGTCTTCCCAGGGTTTACCTTCAGACCCTTACTCTCAAAGTCTTCTTGCATTTCCAAAACTTCTCCCTCAGTCCCTCCAGTGTCCCGCTCACCAAAACCAAGTCATCAGCACACAACATCTCACCCAACAAACCTCTTTTGCACTCTCCGCGACTACATCAATCACAATTGCAAAAATCAATGGTGAAAGTACAGAATCCCGATGCACACCCACCTTCACCTCTAACTCCTCGGACAAATCAGACCCCACTCTAACTCTTGTTTTGGCTCCTTCATACAAACTCATCACCGCTCCAACCACCACTTCCGGCATCCCTCTCCTCCTCATCGCCCACCCCACCACCCTCCTCGGTACCCTATCAAAAATCTTGTATTTTATAGGTGTTGCAAAATACAAGTCATTTTCCCATTGAGTTGTATCCATAATTGCAAGGTCAATAATTAAATTGCAGTTAGCGCATAAAGAGTAAATGATTTTGTAACGTTATTACTTATTAGATACTTACATAGGCCTATAGACGCACGTATAATTTAAAGGTCCATGGCCCGATCGCTAATAGCCTCGTCCCCAGAAGCCCCAGATTTTACCGGAAGTGGTAAACATTTTGATATCAGAAGAAAGCTGCTATTTTTCTCGTTTACCCTGTGAAATCTTAGAGCCAAAAGATGTTTAGTTAGAAGTTATGAGCAAAAATGTGCCCCATTTTGGTCGACCAATATTAGTTTACACAGTACTCTATGGGGCTTACAAAATCACGTTTTTAGCTCTCGCATCAAAACGGATTGAAATATCGGCACGAAACTTAACAGATGGGGTTTTGGAGTGAAGGCCAATCTATCAAGATGAAAACTTCATATCCTTAAATCGGGCCATCCCCCTTTAAAAATAAACTAGAATTTCACGGTTCTCGGCTTTCGCGCTCGCTATATTCAAAGAATATAAGCTGTGGGCCGCTCCATGACCTTTAACCTTGTCATATGACCTTTGACCTCATCAACATATGAGGGATCCATTGGTGCACCTACGACTCAAGGTTGGTACCAATTGAACCTCAACTTTTAAATTGAGGTCAATTTTACATTTTAGCCTATTTTTCAACTTGACCCCACATGACCTTTGGCCTTGGCGCATGACGTTTGACCTCATCAACATATGAGGAATCCCATGGTGCACCTATAACACAAGTTTGGTTCCAAGTGAACTTCAACTTTTCAATTGAGGTCAATTTGAAAACAAAAAATAAAGCAATTTAAAAAAATGATAAAATTTTAGTGACACACACATCCACACACACACGCACAAAAAAGGAAAAAGGTCTTTTTATACACGTTGGTGGATAATGGGAGTGGGGTCCTGGATCTCAGACGCCAAAAGCACATTTTCAAAGGTATAATTCAACGAAACTCTGCACATATCAATACTCTAAGATATTAATATTAGTGAAAGAAAAATCAACAATATTGATCAATTTAGAATTTAGGCCTAAACAATGACTTTCATGGCGGCCAAAAGTGGCCATTTCTGTTTTGCCATTTTTTTCACCATGATGGACTAAAATTGTTAACTAACGTTTTTTGTGGGTTGAGAATAGACCAAATTAACTAAATATAGCAATATTTTGGTGTTGTGTTTGATACAGTGTACTATTGTTCATGGTACCTTTTCATGGATTTTGTACAAGGAAATGCATTCTGGATCAAATTACATATCAGCATATAATTGGTTAAAGAAACATTAATTAATTCTAATAAGTATTTATCAGCAAAACGCATGACTGTTTAATTATTTAACATTTAACCCGCTGCAGGAACAGGACGTAGTTTTATTTATTATCTATGTACTACAATATTCAGACCTACTTGTCGATACTTTAATAGGCCTATGGTAAATACTTCGGATGTCTCGAGGATAGGTTGTGAACACGTAATAAATCAATAACAATAAAAGTGAAAAAAAATGTACAAACTGAATAAAAAATAAACTAAAAATTAGCAAAAAATATAAACATACATACATACATACACTCATACATACATACATACACTCATACATACATACATACACTCATACATACATACATGCACACACATACATACATACATACATGCACACACATACATACACCCACACATACACACACACACACATACTCACACACACACACACACACTGCACCACACACACCACACGCACACCCCCACGCACGCACACACACGAATAATGCTACCATAATGTCTCGCAGATTTCAAATAACTTTTAATTTTAAAGAGACACTGGCCCTCAAGATTTTTCAAAATCGATATTTTGGCATGGTTGTAAAGCTTTTATATACAAAAGCCCTCACCCGAAATGATTAAGACCAAATCAGCTTCCTTATGGGTAAACAGAACGATTTTGTAATTTAACGTCGCCGAAAAAAAAAAAAAAAAAAAAAAAACGACGAAAATGGCGTTTAACACAAGAACACGCACGCCGTATGCATGTTTCCCACGCTATGCACACTGTTTGATCGGTCTATAACCTTTGTGGTTTTAATATCAGTGAGTACGAGTCAAAAATATTAATGTAATATTATTAAAGTTATGGAAAACTTAAAAGTTGGCCTACAAATTACCTGGATGTCTTTATCCTCATATCAATATCCCTATCTATTTTGGGGTATGTTATTTTTATGTGTAAAATATATCTCTATTCTTCCAATGGCCTAGACTATCATTTGAGAGCAAATTGAAGAAATTGCATATTTTGTGAAAATGTGCCAGTGCCGCTTTAAATGAAGATATTTTACGTTAGTCTACAACTTGACCCAAAACGGCCTTTTACCTCTGCAAGTGCATGACTTACAACATGAACAATGTGTGAAACTTGCTCCAAGTGCAATTGATTTTTTTAAATGTGAGCATTCTATTCTAACAACCGAACACGGATGAATCAGCCTTAGTAAATACTGGCAACTTTCTAGTTTTTCCAGAAAAAAAATCAAACGTTTTCCAAATTCCAGCTCCATTTTAACTTGGGAAGGAAATTCTGGCTTATGAACTTTCGTGTTCTTTTCCTTAGAAAATACAACTTTTTGGATATTTTAAGGCTTAATACAAGCTATAAAGTCTGACTCGTTTAAAACCTTGATCATTCGTTTTAGCTGGGAAAAACAAGGAAGAGCCTTGAGAAACTAGAAAACAACAACAACAACACAACAAAACAACACAAGAAAAAAAAAAACAACGCAACAAAACAGCAACACAGGAACAAAAAACACAACATAACACAACAAAACAACATTACAAAACAACAACACAACAAACAGCAACACAACAACAAAATCAAAACACACAAAAAACAAAAGTATACACACCCAACACAGAACAACATCCAGCAAAACAACACCAATCAAACCAACAAAACAACACAGCAAAACCACACACAACAAGACAACACAACAACACAAGACAACAAAAACGCAACAAACACATTACACAGGAAAATACGACAAAACAACACAAAACATCAAAATAAAAACAAAAAGCAGTAAAGCCCCTTTGCTGACAGGCAAGTAACGCTACCAATAGGGTTTTTGGAAATTTTAACTTCAAACTGCTATCTACGGTAGATACTACGATGATAATTTTAAACCAAATCGTTGAATGCTTCACCTTGTAGGTGGAATGGCATACATGGTGTTATGCATCTAATACATATGCTGTGTTCTGTAGATCAATTTGTCAAGAAAATGTTTTTTATCATTCAAGAAATATCAGGTTAAAATGTTCAAAAATCTATCTGTTTACATGATTAGCATTTAAAATTGATGGCTGGGGGTTCCTATGGACCCCGATTGTTTTCGAGATGGCTGAGTTGTGGATGATATTTCTTTCGTCGTATTTTTTGTATAATCTGAGTTTTATGTACGCCTTTTTTTATATAAAAAAATGCAAATCGGCCTTACCTTTCATGAGTCAAAGGCGCAACAAGAGATTTTGCAACATTCATATATTGTGTCATGTAGTGATTTCTTATAGATATGACGCCTATAGATTTCTTATCTGGTATTTGGCTACAAGATGCCTTAACACTTAAGTGACGGGGGGGGGGAGTCCTATGGACTCCCAAAATTTGTTTTCGCGCTGGCCGCTTTACGCGTGGGATTTTTGCGCCGACTTTTTTTGTAATTGACTTTTAAATACGCTTCTTTTCATACCCAAAAATTTAAACCGGCCAAGCCGTTAATGAGTTAATTAGTGAGAGTTCCACGCATAGACACCCCCTCCCATTGGACACTAAGGGGATAAGCAGCGATTTGCTGATCCGAAACATCGAAAAAAAAATCAAAAATCATATTTTATTTTTTGCTATTGCATGGATCTAAACATATCCTGCAATTGGCTGGCTTGAAATCTGTGTATTAAATGCAAGACAGTACTTTTTATTTGATTCTGTAATTTTCTATAAGTGCGTATCAAAATTCCGACTTGAGATAAAAATAGCCTTTCCCTGTGATTATCTCAAATTATAAGCGTACTATTGTGCACCATAACCTGTTCAATTTGAACTCAAACACAAAATTTTGGCTTTGTTTATATTTGTACTGGTGTAACCACAATCAGCTGTTTTTTAATATAGATTTTGAGGCTCCATCGCTGTATGTATATTTGCGGGAGACGGTAATGACAAATTTCCTTCCTCAAATTCTTATTTTTTTCACTATTTGATGTTTTTGCTCCTACACATTCAAGTAGTTTCTCTAGAGTTGTAACATTCTTCGCTTTGCTTTATAAGTAAAAAAACGCATTTCCACATTCTTATTCTCTGGCAGTATGGCTTGCTCCATCCCTTAACGGAAGTCACTTAGAATATGGTTAAAAATCAAGAACAAAAGCGGGTTTTTTGTGTGATTATGTTCACATTTACATGTATAACAAGGTATGAGTAACATTAAAAACAATTAACCCCTTTAAGGTGCTGACAACAATTTAATTGTGGACGTTGCTAAACCGGTAGGTACAAATGACATGTAATTTTGCAACAACAACAAACCCAAAAATAGCACATAAAATAAGTTTTCAAAAAGTTTGATGTAAACGTCAAAGGCTCTTTGAATTTCCGTCTTTGCCCAATTTTCGGGTGTTAGGAAAACCAATGTTTTGCCCCTACTTTTCAGCCCAACATAACAATTTTATTTTTTATTTTGACTGATTATTCCACCGGGAAAGTGATTTCCTTGGGAGGGGGTTTCCATGCACCCCCACCCCCCCCCCCCCGGGCACTAATGGGAGTGAAAATCTCTTGCTTAAGTGTTACTTGCCCCCTATTGAAAAAGTGACAACCACAATCCTGAGAGTACTAATTGCCGCAGTGACCTAGAGGTTTATATACTAAAACCAATGGTATTAAACTTTTATGTCATATGATTAACTAACTCCTTAAATAGGCCCTATGATATTCTGCTCCTGCCTAGATGACGATTGACTCTTTGCAGTAAAGTACAACTTGTTACTGGAATCTTTATCAAAATCCTCTCAATACTATTATAAATGTCCAACGTGGGCTAAGGTTGAACAGCTATGTGGTAACTCGAGAAATGAAATCATGCTTAGTCGCAAATCTCAAAAAAATAGAAATGTACAGAGGCACATATTAAATGTCTGGTTGTACAGTAATTAACACAGTACTCATCTTATACCGTTATGGTGGACCAACTATCCATGCGTGAGAACCTTATCGTAAATCTTTATTATGTAGAAACAATACAATAAGGATTCGCCATTAGATTTAGGAAAGAGCAATGAATGTTGGGCTAGGTTTCGCCGTCTTTCTTCGGCCAGGAGTTCTTTTATTTCCTCAATATACCTTCGTTTTAGTGGTGGGCAAGGGAATGTTTTTAATACTTCCTCAATGCTGTATTTTTTCGAGTCACGTATGGTGCATTTTTTAACATTACCCCCTAAACCTTTTGATGTCTTTTGGTGTACCTAAGCATAGCATTTGCTTGTCTTGGACAACCCACGTGAGTTTATCCACAGTTCAAGAATCCAAACGGTTTGCTTGGCAAAAGTAGGTCAAACTTAATTGTCACGCTGGTGACTGTCGTCTCAACAGCTCTCGCTACTCCTGGGTCTAGCCAGGAGTAAGATTGGGGTAAAATACCTTAAATGCCCGATTAATCATAACTAACAAGAATAGTACTCATCAATACAACGGCTTGTTGATCACGCTTTTTTTGGCATGTCTTGGTTTTTGAAATCCATATCCCTCATCCACATATTGATTTTTTTTTGTGAGACCTCAACAATACGATGTCATTCAAAACCAGATCTAAGCTCTGACCAGTGACTCAGTAGATCGTGGCTTAGTTGTCATGCAGTAATTGCGGTATTACAAGAGCGCGCCCTCGAAACGTCTTTCTAAAATCATGAAATTTATACATTTTTTTTGCAGTGTCTTTCTCACTAAAAGGAAGGAATATGAGGTGACGTTATAATCAGAAAATGAAAGACCATGAGTGTTCGACAGTTTTAAAAACACAAACTTGAATTTCTTTAACAATCTAAAGTCACTACAGGCGGTAATGGCCAATATTAGAAAGAAAAGGGAGAAAGGTCCCACACCAGGTAGGACTTACGCCACCCGCTTCTCCAACCAAGTTACGCTCCCCTTTACGTCCGGCCGTGTGAACATGCCTAATTACTCTTACTTGTTTATCCTTGTAATGTTGCAATCACATGCATCATCATCATCACAAATTACAAAACTGGCCTTTTGCATTCAAATTTGGCGCTTGACACAATAGCTATTTGGGGACAGTCTGCATAGCCAAGTATGATACAAGCGCTTGTTCCTCCCATTGTTTCTATTTTCTAGTAGAGCAAATCTTTGTAGTTTTGTTGCCAGATTTTTTTAACGTGTTTCAATGTTGTCAGACATTAATCTTCCTTAATTATGAATTGACAAACTATTACACACAAAATAACACACAAACAAGCAAGAAGAACTGCCCTAAGTTAGCCTTTTAGAAACGCTATGACCCTTGCTGTGGCAATGCCCCCTTTCACTCATCTCTGCTACAAGCTAGCAGCTATATTCCTTCACCATTGCTGAGCAGTGTGTGGTGTCCATGAAAGAGACTTGATTTGGCAGAAAGACCGTCGTGTTTGCAGAATTTGTTGACATGTGAAAGAAAAGCTTGAAACCTGGACCAGGAAAAGTCCGAAATTAAACCAATTCAGAAAAATGGTGACTTATAATTGGTAAATTTGTGTAACGGAACTAATGCTGACACACATAATAAGCCCGGACCTGAATTAAGCATGGATAAGCTCCGCATGAGCAATTTGTGTGCCTGGGGGGGAACTGTGAATCAAGTTCAGCCAGCTGAATTCCACAGTCCAGAATAAAACCCTTGCCCGAACATTTGCATGAAATATGACTGGGTAAAATCAAGAATTTGTCGTCTTCAACGCACCCCTTATTTCTCCGATTTGCCATACACGTTACTTGTTAACCTTGTCATAGCAATTATTGGAAATAAATATGAAATAGTTTAGGTAGTCACACTGGTGATGTGAAAGTGTGTAAACCACACAGGGAATCATGAAATACAAGGCAGTTAACTCCTGCACCTGCATTACATCACACTTCATTGGTGTAATTATTATAACACTTCGTACCATGGTATGAGCCTACACCACATTACACAATTCTCTGATTCAAATGTGATTTTTCTGGTCTTGATCATTATACTGGTCTTTTGTGTTCCTGAGTCTGATTACACTAGTGCAATTCTCGTATGGGTATGCCATGCCTTTAATGGTTGATCTGATCAGATTGCCATTTTTTTATTGATAATTGGTCTATTTTAAAAAATTGATTGATCTTTGTTTACTGTGTTTTTTGATATAAGCCCAGCATTGAACATCAATGTTAGTTGATTTGTCCCTTGTTATTTTCCTTGTAATTTTAGGTGAAATTTTAGCAGGTTTAAAGGCCATTTCTCCCGTTCGTATTGCACATTTTCGTTCAGTGTGCCAGTACGTCCATGTCATCTTCCTCACCGTATAGTTCCATCTCTGGATTTTAATTAAGCTCGGTAGTATTACAGTATTTTTTGACAACGGACAGTCTTTGTTTTGAAATCAAAACTGAGCTGTTTTTGAAAAGTGGTAAAAAATTTTTTATATTTATTGTTAATAATGGAAGTTTATCATTTTAAGATGACCAGACGAAATAATTGTACAAGTTTTGGCGGAAATGGAACACTGGACAGTTTCCTCAGGATTGACCTGGAAAAATTCGCCTCCTAGATATTATAAAACAATTCTCCACGGATAGGCAACTATATATGTTTTAAATCGGTATAACCTGTAACAAGTCGGTGAAGTGTGAAGAATAAAAAACCATTATAAGACTTTACAAAACTTGCATCCATGTGTTTGGCTGTTCGGTCCCTTTTCTAGTCGATGACTTTTAAATGTCAATTATGACCCGTTTCTAGCAGTTGACATAAAATTACATTTTCTTGCAATTAGTAGTGGATTATAAACATTCAAACCTCACTAGCCCTAATTTGAAACTACAGCACTTAATGAATTACAAAATTACAAGTCGAACTGGGAAAGGAAAAAGAAGGAAATACAAAATGAAATAAACTGGTGTAAGTAAAACTTGATGGCATATCAAGATGGACTTGGAGGTGGGCTCTAAATCCCTTATTAGGCATGTGTAGAAGTACTTGTCACTTAGACGAATTGTCCAGAGATAATTTTAGAAAAGTACAGATCCATTAGAGAAAGTCGAATTGATGTTACAAGAATACAACGGTCTTACCTTGGAACGCAATAGTTGTAACATAGCAGAATTAATACAGCAAATAGAAATGGGCTCTTCCATTGACCAGAAGACACTCGTGTCATATGGCCACAAAGAATAACATACTTGACGCTAATAAGAAAACGGGCCGGTATGAAAATACAAGAAATTAATGGATTACAGACTGAAGGCATGTAAGGTGGATAACTACGCGAATCTTTATAATTTACATGCACACTGTAACCAATAGATACTTTATTTAACACACCATATATGCATTATATTGTTTTGGCTTTCTTTAAAATGATTGCCCCCAGTGAGTGACCTCCAGCAGTTTGCCTGAATATTTTGTTACAACAGGATAAGCTTGACCATAAGCATGTTAATTTAATATGAAACATATGCAAACACCTTAACGTGCCTTTCAACTTCAAGACAATGACAGGAACCTTACAGCCCTCAGAACAAGAACTTTAACAGCGGGATTCTTTAAAGAAACTCTATGTTTACGTCTGGATCGTAGATTGCCTTGGTAAATTAAGTCATAATGAAGTAAAATATCCGTCTTAACTGGACATTACCAAGTCAACTGCAGATAATTAAGTTTACAAGACAGCGATGCCAACGTACTTAACATTTACCCTTACCTACCTCCCTTGTCGTTTACGCTACCAATCTTTTGTTTTCAGAAACGGCTGGAATGAAGGTACACTTCGCGAAGCTGCTTAATGGGCAGAGCGGGTGAAATGTTTTTGCGTATCAAGTTCTTTTTATTGGCTAATTCAATGCAATCATTTTCTCGAAAGAAAATAATTTCAAACAGAAAACCTTTTGATCACGGTCTCTTTAGTGGTCATTTACTTGAAAAACAATAATCTAATTATTTCTTACATTATGAAACAGTAAAATTGAAGCATCGGATTTTTCCAGTTCCAATTTAATAACGCCATTTTTATTGATATTGTTTAAGATCACACATAAGTCTAATATTCACTGAACAAAACAATTGTCCTTACTATTCATCTCATCCGGCTTTTATATAAATTAATTTCCCTCTTAATTTCTCACTAGACAATTTTATGTACCAAGACCTTCATCAAACGAATTGCTGTAAACAGTGATTATTAACCGTCATTATAAGACCCCATTTGAGCAATTTTAAAGGTTGTCGAAGTATCTTCTGCTTTTATAAGTAGATATTTTATAGGTAGATATTGGGGGGGAATGCATTCGGTCTTATCTCAATTCCAGACAAATAAAAATAACAAATTTAACAAGATACAAAGGGGAATGGTAATGGGCCCAATTTGTAGTTAAAGCCTATCTGGGGGAGACAACGTGACTGTAGAGGAGAAGTGCAACTCCACAATTTTGGCACTTAACCCAAAACGCTGTACTATTTGTACTCATATTTTGTTCAATTGTCTAATAATCTGATCATATTTGCAGCCATTTTGGAAAGCCATTTTTAAATGAAAATCCAAGTGTGGTGTTCGTGTCTCTACACAGTCGTTAGACATTGTATTTCTTGAACTAATACCCTCGGCAAGTTCAGGCATTCACTATAAGATTACGATAAAATATTCTACCTTGTAGTTCTTTTTTAATATATTTTATTACAAACCTGTCGTTATTGTTGCTGAAATCGGGATTAGATCTACTCCCGAGGCTAATGGTTAATCATAATACCATCTCCAGAAAGCTGAAAGAACATTGTCCTCTATCTTGAAATCTTAAAGTCAAAAGATGCTTAAAGACACTTATTAATACTATATCAATACCATTGTGCTGCGATAATGAGTCCCCCCTTGTTAAGAAAATACCACTGGTTTATTCAGACTGCATACATCGGGCGTAACTTGCCCCAAGGTTGTCTCTGTTTTCCAGGAAGTGTGGTTCGTACAGTGTGTCCTTAAATAGAGAGTTTCAACAAAGAAATATCTTTAAAAGCACACTGAACATGAATCCAAACTATGGAAGGGAGGTATCATCTGAATATGAACAATGTGGTCCTGAGTCGAGGTAAATGTACTGATCACTAATTAAAATTAAAAAAATAATGTTGTTTTACTTTTTAAAACCGAAAAAATAGTAAACTTAAGGCATATTGTCCTCAGTAAAATAGCATATTCCATAGTTTTTTAACAGATATTTTTTGAGTGTTTAACAATTTAAATCACGTGGAACCAAGGAGAACATCTAAGAAACCATTTATTGAAAACTAGTGTTCTAGTATTATGTAAGGAGCGTGAGTTATATCATTAAGTTGCACTAAAATAGAAACTTTCCCCCTTTTGGCGCGCCCTCCCTGAAAGATATGAAAATAACAATGGAGAAATAGTGGTCTTTGACCCCTCCTTTTCACCTATTGTCGAGCTATTTTACCACAACCATGCACCGACAGAGTTGCGTACGCCATAGTCCTACTAATAAATTGAACACAAATCCATATAAGTTTTTCTGACCCTCTTGGATATAACTCAGCGATTTGAGAAAGATCTATGTCTTCTGTAACGTTTGACCTCGTGAGTGGTTTAGTGCCAAATGATGCATGTAACTCCCTTTTAGTGAAGTTTCAATACAATCATGTTACTGTAGAATATCAGTAGCCATAAGTACCCCTCGTCATTTGTCCATGGAATATGACGACATCTACGTAGAGAACGCTCACAAATTCTATAGCTCCTCGTCAACATATAATTATGTTTCTCCTGGTCACATTTCATGGGCAAAGTTGTAAATATACTTAACTGATTACTGTTTATCTGTTTTTAAAACTATTTTAAATGTATTCATTTGTCAAAGTAGGGCCAGTATTGTTCCACATGCTTGAAAACAATTTGGAGATTTACATTCTGTAAAACATTAACAACAGGAAGAGTTCGGGGAGGGGAATGTGCAAAGTTCTGGCATTTCTGGTACAGAAAACCAAGTTGTTGACATCCCTGTCAGATTTTACAGTGTACTAGCATGTTTTGTGACAAAATTCATCAAAAGCATTCATGCCCAGGATTCAGGCTTGTACTTTAGGCTTGTATAAAATAGTGATCTGGCAAGTGAAAGATTAATTAGCCGGGATTATCAGCATATACAATAGCAATGGTCTGTGAGCTTATGACAGCATGCTTTTTCAAGTTTGGTAAATGCTGGAGTAATGTCAGCATCCGTTTTCCAGAAATTGCCCACGAACTGCCCCCTCCCCCCCCCGCCTAGCCCTCTGGAACTTTTCCTGTTTTTTTTAACTTTTTTGTACCGAATTAAACCATATCCAAATTGTTTTTAAACTTGATGGAAGTACTTCAGTAATGGTCCTTTTCATTAGGTCTGAATATTTTTATGCATTATGTCGCTTATAGAGCAGATCTTCCATGAACTAAAAACAAAATGACAGATATTGGCCATGAAAAAGAAAAGTTTTCATCTTATCGTTGTTACGTCTAGGCGATTGTCCCTACACGAAGGACCAATGAACTGCAAAAAGAAAAGAGTTTTCTTCTTATCATATTTATGTCTACGGAGAATTTTTAACCACCTAGGACGGATCGAACTTCATAAAGTAATGCCTCGTGTAATGTAACAGATCTTCTCTTTGAGGGTAATGAGTTTGCATTGTTTATTAAACGTGCAACCTTATTTGTATCTGTAAAGATATTGGTATGGATTTAGGTTGATTATTTCTTTCTATTTGCCTGTGACGTGCACTTAATTCAACTCCTGCAAATTGGCAAGGAATTTTTATAAAAACAACAATCACAGCTTTAATTATTGATTTTTTTCTGTTCATGACTACGAATAACTTATCTAACCTTTGCGACCATCTGGTGTGGGGGGCGGTTGACCTTGAGTGTTATTGTTTTGTAATGAATACCCTATGTAACCTTTTGCGATTTAATGGCATTAGGTAAAATTGTGTTCTAATTTTTTTAACGAATACTCTAACCTTACAATCAACTGCAGCGGTTACTTTTTTCTCATGTTCGTAACGAATATCCCTATTTAACCGTTACAAAGCCTTTCTTGCTTTCCCATCAGTAATTGTGTCTGAAGACGTACCTCATCTCTTACTTAAGATATTCATCCCAACGACTTTAGAGGCATTCCATCCCCGTGACCAAACAAAATCCAGCATTTCATATTGAATTTCTGTGTCTGTTCATTTGTTTTCAGAGACACAGCTAATACGAATTTTTTAAGCTAGGTAAAGTCGAGTAAAAATATGTAAAATGTATAATATATATCATTACATGCATGCAACCAAATAAATGATTTTTTATGTAGTTTTAAATTACAAACCTAGTCCTCAAAATCGCATGTAGAAAAAAAACTAAATCCCCACAAATATCCGTAGGATTTCACAACGACCAGTCTGGATTTTAAAATGAACTTTCATTACATCGAGTCTCTACTAACTATAGAAACTATAGAAACTAAATGTTGGATTTGCCCCCTTATCAAAAGCTGACAGATATGGCATCCAGTCCGTCTTTTCTATTGGCATTGATCTTGCAAAGTGACCAATTGATTGTTTGTGTGTTTTGTCACTGATGTTATAATTAAATCATTCAAAATGGTTTAGGCTAAAAAATCTAAAGTGCCGAATATCCAAAAGGTAGTATAAATATATCGTTGGAAAATAGCAACATGGAATCCATTTCAACCTTATTTTTTATTTTTCGTTTTACGTTATTAACAAAAACAATCAATCTTAAAATCCGTAAGTTCGAAAATAAAACCAGAAATAAAAACTCACAATATTCCAAATGAACTAGTCTGGGATATTAATGCCCTGCATAGGATTGAGTCTTTCTCCTACCATTCACCCTTATCAAAATAGCTGACAAGATAATGAATATAGGAAAACCAACAAAATTCTTGACTCTTCCATTAAACTAATCTCTCAATGAGCGCGACTTTTTTGGTTGCCTTTGACGATATTTTGATGGACATGTATACAAAAGATTCGTTGGTTGATCTACATGGAGTACTTAGGTAAACATTAACCTAATTATTTTTGTGGTTCGTGTGTACTGGTATTTTTGTCGATAGTCCGTATTGGAGGTACTAGTTGAAATATTGAATCTTCCGACAACCATATAACATTTTTAGCATTAGTATTTCATAACCGTCCAAAGCAGCTGTCGCAACGTCGCTATAAGGCATGACTCTGTTGTATCGGACTGCTGGGAGTATTTGAAAGGGCTGAGAAGAGTCCGTCTTGTCAGCCCGTGTAATAATACACGGTACAATAGTAAAAGGAACATATAAAGTAAACCTTAGCAAGCACATCGCACACATTGCATGTTGACAATTTAAAAAAGAGCCGCGAGTTAGGGTGGCATTCACCCGTCAAATATGGCAAAATAAAGAATGCAATAAAGGAAACTGTCTCCATTAACACATAAATCAGGTACAAGAAAATATACAAGGTCATACATCTTTAAAATAGATAAAAAAAACCTTGATTTTTTGCGCATGCATACCACTTGATAAAGGAAAACATCCTTGGAGCATAACATTAGATTATAGTTACATAAACAATGTGGTAGTGTATGCAGTAGTGTAATTCCTAAGAAATAAAATAAGATATCTCATGAAGGCAGTTAGCGTAACGCGTAATCTTAATCCATTCCTATTTATTACGTATCAGGTGAGCTCGTTCAGGGCCCCACTAATGTTGTACACATACAACGTATACAACGTTGCCCGAAGGAAGAGGTTGTGTGTTTGAAGGGAATTTGAAGACTAGAATAACTACGATAGTTCTTATGTAGGAACTTATCCATATACAGTATACATCAGCTGAAACGCTGGAATCACTAAAGCGATAAACAATACGTATATGTATTCATGTCATGCATTGAAAGTGAATTATATACACATCGTTTGCGACACCTTTCTCTTAACACCTTCGGATATCCTGAAGCGAGAATTATTCCGAATAATGTCAAATTATTCGAGTAAAATCCATGACCGTAACGGAAAAACAACCAGGAGGTAAAGGATTATAAACGACTTTGACCTACTTGTTATGTTGCCTTAGTGGCTACCTTTAAACTTAATATTAGTGTGGTTTTGCAAAGTTACATACGGGACACAGTTGCAGGTGAATAACTGAGTAGACCCCCCCCCCCCAACGTTAAATTCCCAACCAATGCCTTAACATAAGTAACATATCAATACCTCGTTGCAAATATCTGGTCTTTGCTCCTAGGCATTTGCAGATAGAGACGGACTTTGTAGACCTCCAACAGAACATCACCTTTCTGACAACTTGATCCGTACAAGTTTTGAAAGAGATTGGATCTTGTGAGAACAACAAGTCCACAGGTCTTAGTAACTTTCATGAGAGATGTCTCTATTCACAAACCAGAAAAAACACAAGCTATCTATTTCAGAATAAGATATACTACATAGTATGTCATTAAACCTGCTTGACTTGATCTTAATTCACCTTGGGTATAGCTAGCGTAGTCGTATTCCACAACTTTAATCCACCGAACATTGACAAAAATCTCTTCAACAGTTTGATAAAATTAATACT
>JAMKCH010026958.1:0-18535 GCA_023653785.1 Ophioderma brevispina
AAAAATTAAAAATATTCAACTTGTGATAACTTGTCTAGGGTCAATGTCGCCATGCTCATGTCTCTTTAATCTTTTTTTTCCTCGCTAGAGCTCGTGGCTCGAAACTGAGCAAGAGTTACATATGTAGCCCCTTCGAAATTCTACATGAAACAAAATCTTGTTAATTTTGGCTAAGGATAGGGTATGACCAGTAACCACTACGTCACTTCGTTGGTTGCCTGCGAAATCCATTCCTGCGAATATAGGCCACATAGTATTAAAAACCAAACGATACATTGCCCATGTGTAACAGTCAGGACGACCTATTTCAAGATACCAGGCCCTCCTCCTAACATGTTTCCAAAACCTTGTGTTAACTGGTCTATTGGTTAATGTAAGTCCATAATAAATGTATTCATGTAGAATTTTAAAGGGGTTGGGGTACATAAGGAACTCTTTCCGAAACTGAGACAAACTCAAATTCTCGAAGCTCGGCAGCTTGAATTAGATGAAGCCGTCATTACATGGCATGCGTGCAATATTAACATAGTGACTCTTTCACCCGTCGCCATCCTGGTGAATTGAAAATTTAAAGACGCTGCACATTATACTTTAGTGAAAAATCCACACACTTTGTCAAAAGGACACAGAATTCATCAGAATTTTTATTGCTAGGCTCAGCTAAACATTGGTTTTCACTCCTGAAAAAGCATTCAGCATTGCAAGACTTAATTGTACTTTACTCTCTTCACTGGTGTGATCTATTCTGCATTCCTCTTCCTTATGTGCTAATTTCTGACATTGTCTTTTCGTTCAGATGGTAACCAGTCTCACGTCAATTTTAACCCATTTCTCACAGGTCACATTTAACCATTTCTCAAACGTAACATTTTTTTTAACCATTTTTGCACAAGTCCCATTCAAATATTTTCTCACACATTACATTTTAACCATTTTCTCACACGTCACATTTTAACCATTTTTGCACACGTAATATTTCAAATATTTTCTCATCTTTCATATTCCAACCATTAACATTTTCACCTTTAGTTTTATTTTTTGTTTGTTCTCAAATCATTTCATTAACTTCCATAGGGAATCAAATTTGTAATTTTTACAAATTTTTACAATTTATTTTCTAAAAATGCCCTTTTCTTGTTATATTCAATTATTCCAACTTTTTTCATTCCTACTACCTGAAGCCAAACTATATATGCAATTACATTTGCTTGCATGCCTATAATTTGGATAATTTCAGTCATGACGTATCACTTACAAATTCATCCAGCACATAGCGAAAAAAAAAATTAATACCTCAACTACCAACACGCAATAATTTTTTAATCTCTCACCTGAATGTTACATCTTACAAATTCTTTCAACCATCTCAGTTACAACAGTTCACTGGAACTTGTGTAAAAAAAAAAAAAAACAAGTATAACAAGTAGAGCATAATAGATACAGGAATGTAAGTGATATGTTCTCAATGAGTAGGACTGAGATTACATTACGTTACATTACTACAAGCTCTTCTATAGTGTAATTGGAACTAAAACGGCAGGTCTGATTTCACTGTATGAATTACTCTTGGAAATATGGTAGGTACAGATACAGCAGGCAAGCAAGCAAAGAGCTCGGATGTTATGTATGACATACTTGTGCATCAACAGATGTGAGTGTAGGATGCAGGCAGAGGTGGTGAACATGGTGAATATTCTTCCTTGATTATTACTAGTAAGCCTGCTCTGACCACTGGGCTATTCTATTTGAAACATATACTCCCCCTGTAGAAGACTTGTATGTGGCACGGATGTGTATTTCTAATAGTGCCGTCAAAACTGACACAAAATGCACTGTATTTTCACCTGAAGTAGAGACTGGAATGGTAACCGCTAGTCAGGAAATAACATGTATCTTCTGAAATGCCTATCCGTTTAACTTAAATAAGTCTGAAACAATCTTAGTAAATGGCATAAAAGGCTGCATGCCAAAAAGCCTGTAAAAAGTTTTATTTTCACCTAAAATGAAGCCAAGATTCAGAGTTGTTAGAAAGTATGCACAGTATTGTGCATGTAAAGTGACAATGAGGGCCGATGATTTAGGCTAAGGACCGGCAACTTGAGTGAACTGGTTGAGGGGAAAAACCCATGTATTAATCGATCTCATATCCATACTCCCTCTGTGAAAGACTTCAGCTGAATCTCCAACAGGGGCGGCGCAAATTTTAAATGGAATAGTTCATTCTTCCCCCAATTTTTCCCAACCTCTGACAATATGTACAGGGTAACACACTTTTTCTTCCCTAAAATGATTTAAAATTGTTTTATTAGAACTTCAAACTGTTGCAATTATGCACAATCTGTTTTGTATTATTATTATTATTATCAATTATTGGTTTAGTTATTTAGGTATTCTTCCCCCAACATCTCAAAACAAAACCTTCCACAGAGAGATAAATTATTTCCTGTCAATTGAGAAAAAGATATTTACCACTGCCACATCACAAATATCTTCCCCATTAGGTATAATCCCCCATCATTTAAGGCAAATAACAGAATATTCACCCGTGGATACAGATGGAAAAAATATTCAAGTCATTTTCATGAATATATGGAGTACCAATCAAAGTATAGACTCAGTAGTAATTCAGGACTAAGGTTAAACTGTGTCGCAATTGACTTGGTAGAAGCGTACACATGTATGTCAAGACGTGCTTTCACTTTTTTTTTTTTTTTTTTTTTTGTAGAAGACTTTAACCAGATTGTCCACAGGGTATGCGTATTTCAAGCAAAGTTATCTAATAGTGCCGTCAAAACTGACACAAAAGGACTGTATTTTTACCTAAAGTGTTGAATGGAATGGTAACTGCTAGTTAGGAAATAAATGTATCTTCTGGAATGCATATCCATTTAACTTTTAAGTCTGAAACAATCTATGTAAATGGCATCCCCAAAAGCCTGTAATCAAAGTTTTGTTTTCACCTCCAATGAAGCTAAGATTCAGAGTTGTTAGAAAATATGTACAGTATTGTGCATGGCAAAGTGACAAATGAGGGCCGATGATTTAGGCTAAGACCGGCAAGTGATCTGGTTGAGTAGAAAACCCTATGGGCAATTCCATTTGAACTCCATACGCCCTCTGGAGACTTCAGCTGAATCTCAAACAGGGGTGGTGCAAATTTTAAATGGAATAGTTCATTCTTCCCCAAATTTTTCCTAATCACTGACACATGTACAGAGTAACTACACTTTTTCTTCCCTAAAATGATTTGTTGTTTCAAAATTGTTTGATTAGAACTTCGAACTGCTGCAAAATTATTTAACTGCTTCTGTACATTCTGTTATTTTTATATTACCGGTACTATTATTAATAGTTTAGTTTTATTCTTTCCCCAATATCCGAAAACAAAACCTTCCACAGAGAGATAAATTATTCCCTATCACTCAAGGAAAAGATATTTACCACTACCACATCACAAATATCTTCCCCATGGGGTATAATTCCCCCCTCATTTAAGGCAAATAACAGAATAATATTCACCCGCGGAGGCAGATCGAAAAAATATTAAAGTCATTTTCATGAATATATGGAGTACCAATCAAAAGTATATAGACTCGGTAGTAATTCAGGACTAAGGTTAAACTGTGTCGCAATTGACTTGGTAGAAGCGTACACATGTATGTCAAGACGTGCTTTCACTTTGACAAAATGACCCCATTCAATCGTTTCTTCCCCAGTGAAAACGGCACCCGCATACTCGTCAAGCATTATCACGATTCAGCTCAAGTCGCACACTTCGGGATAATATTTCAAGCTCTTACGCATACCTAATCTAATCTTTCGGAGATTGGATTCAAGTTTCAAGCATTTAAGCTTAATTTGTTTGGATGTGTTGTACACACTTTCAGTATTTTCCTTTTTTAATAAAAATTATGAAATACCTATTTAGGTCATTGGTAGTGTCGATAACATAGACAATATCTCGAGTGCGGATTCCATAATTTTGTTGCTGTTCTATTTTCCATGAAATCCATATCTCACCTACCTTATGATATTGTATTTTGTATGCAGCTTTGCGATGAAATCAATTTGAACTTGAAACCCAAAATATGAAAGCCTACCCAGAGCACATCTGCTGCATGTGAGTTTGAGACCTGATTATGTCTACAAACTGTCACAACTAAAATATGTTTTGGGGGTTGAATGCCTGCTGCTATTTTGAAATTGTAATGCAGTGCATACTCTCTTCTTTTCATATAACTATAAGATACTGCCACTGAACCCTGTTTACATACTGGTTTTGACAATACTAACAAAAAATTGAGTCAAAGTGTTTTATACAAACATGCATTTTGAAGCCTTTGAAATTTGACACAATTTTTGGACCAAAATGACAACAACCCTATGCTGGTCCAAAGTATAATTTTTTTAAAGGCAACTTCTAATGAGAGACCAAGCTATCATTTCTGAACAGAGCCTATATGAACTCTGCTGGCTTACCCTTAATTTTAACCCTAACCCTTATCCCATGCAGGTTCTCAGTGTTTTACCCACACTCGTTTTTGGGTTCTGAAACTGACCCTTGTTAACAGGACCCATTTTGATTGGAACTTTTCAGTAAAATTATACCTTAATAGCAGGGCCTTTTTTTCATACCGATTTTTGTTAAAAGGGGGATGGCCCAATTTAAGTATATCAAGTTTTCATCTTGATAGATTGCCTTCACCCCGAAACTCCATCTGTAAAGTTTTGTGCGGTGAAGTTCAACCCGTTTTGATGTGAGAGCTTGAAATGTGATTTTTGTGAGCCCCGTCCGCCATACAGTCCTGTGTAAATTAATATTAGGTCGAAGCCAAAATGGAGCTACATTTTGCTCATAACTTCCAAACCAAACATCATTTAGTCCTAAGATTTCACAGGCTAAATGAGAAAAATAGTGCTTTCTTTAGCTCACAAAATGTTGACCACTCCGGTTAAAATCTGGGGTTTCGGGGACGGAGGTTACAATTTGCGATCGGGCCCATGATGGTCCTTTAAATCATTGGTTGCCACAAACAATATTTTGGGGACAGGATTTATTGAATCATGGTTGGCCTGGGATGGTGCCGCGGTGCATCCCCAAAATAACACGGTGGTGGAACTCAAGATTATTTGCAGGGTAAATTTAATACCCCTAGAGGGACTACAAGAGATTATTGTGAAATTTGATTACTCCTATATGCAGAAATCCAAGAAACAGAAGCTAGTCCCCCTTTTTTTGCATGAGCTGGGTACAGACCAACAATCCAAGAACTCCCGGATCCTAATCATATTATTAACTAGTCCCTCAGTGGATTTCATTTCAAACTATCATGAATGATGAACGGCATTTTCCTCAAACAGTTTAATAGGCACATTCATGATGAAACTGGTTATTTCAATGATTGAGGCTCTAATTTAGAAACTGCCAACTGCTGGTAAGTATAGTCTAAATATGGATCTTGTAGGAAACACTTCAAGTCAGAAAGGCATCAATATTTTGTCAGTTTTGTGGATGTCGCATGGCTCATAACATGAAACCATTCGCATGCTAGCTATAGCTCATACATGGAACAATTTACATGCTAACTTAAGAGATCTATGGCTAACAACATGATTGAAACATTCGCATGCTAAGTAACAGAAACTATGGCTCATATGAAACCATTCGCATGCTAGCTAACCAACAGAGCTATTGCTCATAACATAAACCATTTACATGATTATTAACAAGAGCTTATGGATCATAACATGAAACCATGAACATGCTATCTCAACAAAGCATGAAACCATTTGCTGCTAACCTCAACTGAGCTACCATCGGTCTTAGCATAAAAATAATTACCTGCTAACTCAACAAGAGTATAGCTTTCTATTCACCTGCTAACTCATAGACATGATCGAGAATATGGCGCATACATGTAAAAAAACAAGAACCATTCTCTCATGCGTAACGATCCCTAGGGTCTCAAATATAGACATTGGGTAGGGGTCAACCATTCACGATGCTAACGGGATCACGCTAGAAAAAAAAAGCAAGCTGAGCACTTGCCGTCATAACCTATCAATAAAACAACAATGATGCCAATAACACTATTCACTTGCATAACACAAAAAGCAAATCAATCAAGCAATGAAACAACATAAAAACAATAATAAAGACTGGGCGTACACGTAAATTTCTTAAATTGAAATTTTGCACTGTTTTCTAATAATAATATAGTATCTTCATCTATTGACCCACTTAATACATAAGTTCATCCAACTTCAAAGCTTAAGAATTTCCAATTTACTGTACAGAGGTTGTTTATTCCATCCTCGTATTTTATCAAACAAACTCCTTAACAATTTATTTGCAATGCGTGCCAGTACCAGTCTCTACCATGTCAGGTAGAACCAGACAATATTGTTCGTTTTTAGAATTGTTGAAATATAACACAAAGACTATGCCAAAGCAGAGAGTGAGGAAGACTTTTTGTTTTATGAACTAGAAATGTGATTGATATTTTTGGATGCCCGTTCTTCAAAAACTTACATCAATTTATGTGTTATTCACTAAACACAGAGATTTCCAACTTTCAAAATGCTTTGAAGTAAAAATCTAGAGTTGTTTATGGAAAGTTATCTCTAATAATGTTTCTATAAAAAGGCTTTTTACAAAGTGTTTTTCTAAGGGGCAGCAAGAATCATGAAGGGAATTTTCATCAAGGAACTACCTAAACAAAGAGAATTATTGATGTTGAAGGGAAAATTTGAAGGTGGCTTGTACGTTTCCCAGTAGAAACATGATAGTGCATTAGGGAAGCTATGTATGGTTAACAAGTTTTGCCTTTGATGGAAAAATTCTGGCAACTTTGCATAGATATTACAAATCTTAAAGTTCTGTATATTTTTGGCTGTTGTTTTGGAAAAATTGACGTTCCACTTCAGACAGTTCAAATAGGACCCATTTTCGGTTAAAGACTGATATAGACATGAGTCAGAAATGTACAGATTCACGACAGCACCTGAGCACCGCCTTACAAAAATTTAAAATTTTGTACAAAAATTACAGGTGTATTTCATGATAATTCAATAAATATCCTAAAAAAATCAATAATTTTATTAATATTATAAAATGAGTGGAAGAGATGTGTATCTTATTGTGTGTGGTCAGAGCATAGCATTCCATATGTACCCTTAAAAGTTCTACATGTAACAAATTCTTTTTAATTTGGCTTAGGGTTATGGTATGTTAGGGTTAGGCCATAAATAAAAAAATAACTTGTTTCCTGTAGAATTTTTAAGGAGGGGTACATATGGAACTCTTTCCCATGTTTGTATCAACATGGCCACTGTATTTTCTGTCCATTTACAGTTGGAGAATACAAAATTACCAATATCTTCCAGAGCAGATAAAATTAGCACATATAAAATTAAGACACACATGGTAATGGTTCAGATGGTATCAATATCTCAACTTCTTTGATAAGTTGAAAGGACAAGGCAGTGGATTACAAATTTCCCCTTTTAAATTTCAGCAATTTTCACTAAAAAATTGGATTTCTACAGTGGATTTTCTGTTAGAACCTGACATAGAATATTGCATAAAATTTAAGAGCACAAGACAAGTAGCAGCATACCAATCCAACTGTGCCTTCCCCTTGCTGAACGCTTTCAATGTTTTAGGATCATGATCTCCTCATCTTTGACAAGACTGACAGAATTATTGATTCAAGTTTTGACTACATTTTCTGTGAAAGACATGATCTTGAATATGCATTTACTTAGAATGTACTAACAAGCTAAATTTGTGTACCCTTATTTCAGATTCCAGAAAAAAAAATGTTTTTGGAGTAAAAAATACTTAAGAGAAACAAGGTGGTAACAGTACTGCATCCTTAATCTATGGTTAGTTTTATCTGGAAGTCCTCATTTTGGACATCTCAAAACTATATTTTGCAAGGGCGTTTACAAATCTACCAGACTCCAAAAGGGTCTCGACTTTCACATTAAAATTTAAATGGCCACATTTGCAGCCATTTTAAAAATGAAAATTTGTTAAAATTATTAAGTTAAAATATTAGAGGGAGTGGTCCGATTTAAATATATAAGAGAATGGCCTTCACCCCAAAACCCCATCTATAAAGTTTTGTGCATATATTTCAATCCATTTTGATGTGAGAGCTAGGAATGTGTTTCAGTAAGCCCCATAGAACACTTTGTAAAATTTATTGGTCAAACAAAATAGAGTACATTTCCACTCATCACTTCCAAATTAAACATCCTTTAGCCCTCAGATTTCACAGAGTAAATGAGAAAAATACTGTAAAAGTTGAAATATTTGCACTATATTAATTTCGCACTTTTTGCACACTTCTGAGCAAGCGCAAAATTAAGAACATGTGAAAATGTTTTATTTTGTGTGTGTCTGAGTAAGTGAGAAGGCTGGAAAAAGCAAATTTAAAAACAGTTGAAAATACTAAAAATTGCAGAAGCGTGAAAATTTCACGTGCAAAAATTAACACTTTTACAGTAGTAGCTTTATTCTGAAAGCAAAATTTTGACAACTTCCCATAAAATCTGGGGGTCTGGGGACAAGGCTATTAGCAATCAGGCCATGGCCGAATAATCAGTGACAATTTTTATCCCAATTTGACAGTAATCTTCTACAGAGTCAGCAAGACTTTTTACTTCTATGGCATAAAATACACTATAAATGCTTATACTTTTTGTCGATACTCCAACCAAATTGACTTCATTCGAAATCGTCATTACATCCCCAGCTAATACTCCCTATTGGGCAGTCCAGAAGAAAGCGTACAAGTACGTATACGTACAAGTACGTACATACGTCATAATTTCCCACAATGCAATGCAACTTTTTAAAGAAATACATTAGGTTTTTAACATTTCACCCCGGGACAGTTTATTTTGACAGTTCTGAAGTTGTAATCTTCACTACATAGACTTGCAAAGCTTATCAACAAAAAATGTATGTGCGGATTTTTAATATCTTTTTTCAAATAAAAGATATTAATTAAGAAAATAGATATGATGTCATCAGTGACATTTTTTTCAATAATTAAATTTCAACACATGAAATCAAATTTTGACACATAGAATTTGTTTATAATGGCGTTTTGCATCAGCTCTGAAATTTGTTATCCTTTCTCATCTCAAAACAGAGAATCCCGAGAGGATTTTTTAAAATTCTTTTGTATTTCTTTATAATTTGGTGACGTATGTACATACTTGTACGTATACATACAAGTACGCCATCGTCTGCACTGTTGGGTTAGGAAACAAGTACTATTTGGACCTTGTATCTCAATTTACTTTTTATTCCAACAATGTATTGCTGTATTTTTCTGGAATTGGTCAAAGGAAAAAGACATAGCTAAAGCCAATATATTCCCCTAGGACCCAACTCCTGTCACTTGTAAACTGTTGATTCCCTCTTCTATTAGTTCCCTCCTCCTCCTTTTGATAACCAAGCACATGATTGAGGCAAGGGAATTGATGATGACACAAAGGGAATTAATGATGACACAGCCACATGCCTCAACTCATGGCATATTGACAAACTTGAAAGGTGTCAGGAACCCAGCCATAAGTCATAGATCCAGAAGGATATTTATTCCTAAGTCATACCCCTGAATCACCCCTGTCATTTGTTCAGGACTTCCCCCTTCAAACAGTCATTGAATTAGGATAATGGCTTCTGCTATAGCACTGATGGCATGATCAAGTAGCTCCAACTCCTGCAGTATTGACAAATTAAAAAGATCGAGTATAGTGCATTATCAGGTACCATTTAGAAGTAGTTCAATGAAAAATTGGGGGTGACTACAGACTATGGCAAAAACCTCTGGACATGATGTTAGACTGACACCAAGAAATCTATATAACAGAATAAAGACTAATGGCTACAATGAGTCAAGACTGGTCTCTAGGCTAACTGTGTCCATGGTATGCAACAATTGCACCAAAATTGACATTTAAGCATGGTGCATTTGATCTTTAGACTTAAATGTTCTGCAAAAAGCCATTTTAAGTTAAAGCCATAGAGGATTAGGACTTAGGACTTAACACTTCCACCTCCCCTACCCCGAACGCATTCCACCAAAATCAATTGCAACACATGAAAAATACCACCCTCCCCCTCTTTCCCTCTCAGTATTGGATTTGACAGCGCACAAAGTGCTCCAAATATTGATGGATTGAACAGGTGGTATGAGACTTCACCATCAAGTACAATTTCGAAGTATGTCACAGACGTGGCCAGGGGCCATTCTCCCATAACTTAGCCCCCTCAAACCCTGTCAATTGCACTGAGACTCTTCTAGCCCTCCATTTCTTCCTTTTTTTGGAATTTGAGGCTATAAAATATAGCAATTGATGATACAGCTAAGTGCTTCACCTCCTTTACATTGTTTCTGATTGGTTAATTGTATGTTAGAGTCATTTGAATAACCAATTAAATGAGTGCTTTCAAAAATATCACCTCCTTCAGCACTTCTACCTATCTTACCGTGGTGCTAATTGGCTCAATAAAATATATAGCCTTCTTTGTAGTCAGTTGGTAAGTATTCTTAGGGGGTTAACAGGTTGGAGGGTGTTCGAGCATTTTTGGTAGGTTTGTGCTACCCAAATTTTCATATAGGAGGTTGCACAAATGATTTTGGGCTATAAAATTTGGGTCTATGGAACCTTATTTGAGTTGGCTTCTTGCCGGAAACAAGGGCGAGGCTTGGAACTTAATTTCCATCAAATTTTGAGGTATTTCAAGTCGAATTTGAGCAAGAACATATTTTTTACATAAAACGGTGTAGGGTCTCTGGAACTTTAACAGACTTAAATTTGGAGCCAGTGGAAATCATCCTGAAATGATAGTCTTATGGGTGGCAAATGCCATACCACCTTTCAATGTGAGTGCTCCCCTCAAGGTGGAACAGACCCCCAACATCAACTCCAGCTTTACACTGCATCGGGGACCAAACCAGGGGCCCTGTGTGCTCTTCTCCTCTACTCTGTAAATTTGGCTGAGATCTACTCCTCTCCCCTCCATCCCACCCCATAAGAAATTGAGTGAAACCCACAGTAATTCGTACCACATTTTTTTTCTTTTTTTTTTTTTTTTTTTTTTTAGCAAAGACCCAATCTCCTTAAAATATTGAGGACATAAAAGGTGACATGAGACCCGGCCATCAAGCACGATTTAAAAGTAAGGTCAATATTGACACAAGTTACACGGCACGTCATATTACACTATGCATGCACGCTCACTTTAGTTTGACACTGGGTCGTTTTGGGTTACACGTATGCATGCCTGTTACCGCGTAGTTGTTCACTGATGATGAAATTACTTTTTGGATGCGTATGTCATGACGGGCCATGCTAAAATTGTGCTTGGGCTAATTTGAGAAATATACATTTAATCATGACGCCACATCTAACTAAGTGGTTAAAGTATTCACATGCTATTGCGACTTTGAATGATGAAACTGCTTATTTACCAATTAATTAAAAAAAGTCGGTTAATTAGACTCCAATGAAGGTTTTATACTATTAAGGTTTAAATGCACTGAGTCACAATTATGTGGTGTTCCGAAAAAAGTAAACAAAAATGCTGGTACGAAACAAAAAGAAATAAAAGCAGTGGTTGTCCAGACATAGCATTTAATGCAAATACAGAGTGCAGCAATGAGCTAGAAATAAACCTCCGGGACACTATACAAGTCTATGTGCATGTGGTGCAATTAAGGGAGCGGGCCCATCCCCATTATCGAAAATGAGGAATTCAACCATTTTTATGTGAAAAATGTCTCATTTTCGCTTGCTTACACAATTTATTAATGTCTTCATTTAGAAGTTTCAGGTGTCAGGAAAGTTTCTTTGGAAAGTTTTCATGTTCCCCCTGTTGCTCACAAAAATTTTTTGGATTTCCCCCACAAATCACCCCCCCACCCCCCCCCCGCGTAAAGAATGAATCTCCCTAAATCTACCGGTCTGATGATAAAACAGTGAAAAAACATGAAAATAAAAAACACTGAAAAAAATTTCCACTATTCAGTACTATACCTTATCAGGTAAGGTGGAACATGACCCCATGTTGCTACTGATATTCTACACATTTTGTCAGGGGTGGGTGATGCTCAAAGTTATGTCAAAAGACAATAAGCTAAAATAGTATATTTACCCTAGGTTGTATTATGACCTTGCTCTTCCCTAGTGTTTATCTTCAATGTACGTATCAAAGGTCATGTCCTTATAGCTGAAAAACAATATAGCTTGTGGTTACCACCAAACATAATAGTGAAGTGCACTTCGGTTTCATAACATCAGAAACAGAGATTACCATGCATATATATGCAATATATTTGGACAAGCAGACTCCGTGGTCCAAGCCTGATATGTTTAGATGGAATTGTAGACATTATTTTTTTTATGTATTTAAAGGTGATTTTGTTAATGCTTGTGACATTGCCTTCTTTTAAGGGCATAGTTCAACAGACACCCCACAAACACGTATATTAGTAAAGTAAATTTCACAATGCATATTTACGTCCATGCATACATCAGTGCTTTTCTTGGAAAAGAAAATTATCATGACTGGACATTAGGAATACACATCCCTACATTTTTGTCCAAAACATCAAAAGAAAACATTTCTGTGTACATTTAAATAAATTATAAAAAGAAAATATTAAATTAGTTTCTTATGTACCAAACAATCTTTATTTGTTTGGGAGTAACATATGGGGGGATGGTTATCAATTGGTCACCACCTTTAAGGGCCAGAGCCCCATCGTTTAATAGCCTCATCCCAGCACCCTCGATTTTACGCACGTGGTCAAAATTTTATGACCGGTTTATCTGAAGGAAAATTACTATTTTTCCACTTACCCTGTGACAAATCTTAGGGCTAAAACAATGTTTGGTTTAGAAGTATGGTCAACCAATAATAAGTTTGGTCCAAACCAATATTAAGTTAACGGATACTCTATAAGGGGCTTACAAAATCACATTTTAGCTAAAAACTCAAATGGACTGAAATATGCGTGAAAATTAGGGGATGGGGTTTTTGAAGTGAAGGTCATTTTAAACAGAACAGAGAAAAACGTTACAATAAATCCTTTAAGACAGGAGTTAGAATCTGTACAAAGCAAGGATTTTAACATGATAGGGTCAAATCAGGTTTTAACATTTTACATTTTCAACTTGAAAACACACACACAGATTAAATACAGCGGGTCGGGCATTCCTAAGCCCATGACCAAGCTCATTTGGCGGGGACAAAAAGCTCATTTTCAAATGTCAGTGTTCTAATGGTTAATGTTTGTGATTAGGAGCAGATGTTTAGATCACCTGCATCACAATGCCTCATAGGTTACTGTATGGTAATGTGTCTGTTAAATTACAACATTTCAATTTCTTGCAGAAACATCCAATCTGCTGATAAAGTTGATATAAGCATAACATACAATACACAGGCCAACAGGCAGATGATATACAATTCTTCAACTTTGGAGAGAAGCCTGGAGATAAAACTATGGATTATGGAATCCTCTATACCTTTTTTGACTGTGAAGGAAGTAATGTGAGATTTTGGCCGAAATCCTGCTTCAGGAGCGAGCATATATTTTTAACTCATTAATAGCGGCGCTATCTATGATTATGTGTGCGCTATATTATGTTATTAAAGGCACGATCCGGATTTGCTAAATAATGAAATCGAAAACAATCAAAAAAATCTGATTTTTGCATGTCTGTAACAATTCTGACAAGTACACCTATCCAAACATACCATGCAAATGAAGGACCAGAAGAACCTATAAGGACAAAATTGTCAAATTTAGGTCTTACTGTCCGTACGGCACTTACTACAACACGTACTGAATGGAGATTCTTATCTGGGAACACTGCCGTTTTTTCTTCCATTTTGTCAATTCTTCAGATGGAAAAAAAAAGTAAACTTCTAAGATAATTTTACAGACTTATTCTTTCACTTAAGCGATCACTGCAAGTTTCAATCTTTGCATCTTTCGGATAAATCACTGATAGTGTCTTAATGTATTCAAGTATTACAAAAGAGGGACTTTCTGCCGGCTCGGATTGCTGTGGGTAGTGTTGCGTCGGCGGTGGTGATGTCTTGTAATCCAAAGGTCAGGGATTCGATTCCCACTCCAGGCGTAAAAGGTTTTACTTATTATTTTTTATTTTAGGTTGAGACTGCAATGAAAAAAATCAGAGTGGAGTGAAGTAGAACAATAAGTGAAATTAGCTGCATGATGAGATACATTAAAACTGAATATCAGGATGATTTCAGGCCAGAATCTAACAAGTAGTGAAGGGCACTTACACTAGTCGCTAAGAGATTGGCATTTTTCAAACAAAGTTCAAAAAGAGAGTATTCATTTTCAAGACCAATCAGAAATTAGCAGACAAATGTATTCCAATGAGTACAAACAAGCCGAGTACGAGTCTTAGGCTCAAATGACTTGCCGTCATTTGAGAAGCCATCTCAAAATGTACTGATTTTGTGTTATACATACCGAATTACCGGGTCAAAGAGTTAAAGAGACCTGGGAGATTTCCAGAAGAAGCCGCCCCAATTTTTCTCGAACCTAGGTTTTTGACATATTTGGAATGCTACCAACGGTGTTATAGTATTCACACCTGAAGTTAATAAGCCGAATACGCTTTGGTTTTATGTAATTAGATTATTTTAGTAGTTTCTGTCGTGCACGCCAGAAAGTCAAAAGCCTGGGTTTCTATGGGGAACGATTACAAGTCAAAACAATGTTGCAGTTTTCTTGCCACTGTTTGTCCAATAACCTCCAAATGTTCTCGGTAGGTGGTCAACACCCGATTAGTGAAATTTGAGAGAAATTCATTATCCTAAAAAAAAATCTCCTCCTGTCACTTAAGTGCCAAATTTGTAAATACAAGAATCTTTCACATGATTGCAAAATTCAAATATGTATTTGGTCCAAGTCTGTTTTGTCAAATAATGCATGCATCAATCTAGGAATATTACATGCCATACAAGATAGGTTATGGTACTAAATTGGGTAATACCTATACCTTTGAAAGAATTCTTTTGATTAAAATATTAATCATATATGGAACTACATGTTGCACCTCTACCATAGAAGTAAAGGGGCCATAGGTCACATTCTAAACATTTGTCTCACGAATTGTAAAACAGGTGCTTCACATTCTTCAACATGTTATCTATCATGTAAAGGGAGTTAACAATCCTCTCCTGTCTGGTGAATATGAACATTGATTGGCCCAAAAAAAGTTTTGTTTACAGTTAGACCATGCACACAATTTGATTTCGAGCATTTTTTTCGACACTGAACAAAAAAAATTAATAAATAATATATCTTGATATTTTGGTTTGCTGTCGCAGTTGTGAATGGGGACAAGTCACATGAGGTCACCCAAGGTCAACATGAGGTCTCCAAGGTCACCAACATGTCACCCAAAACTGCCCCCTCCTTTCCACAAGTTTCATCATCGTAGCCCTTACGGACTCATACGCATGCAATAATTAAGGGTTAACATTTTGACAAACGACACAAACAAATACACACCACGCTACACCCTGACATACGACCAGAATAATCACTATGTGCCTTCTGCAATTCTTGCAGACGACCCAATAATATGTGAAAGTGAAAAAATATGTTTGCAAAAGTTTTGACTTTCCTATTTGAAGTGATTTGAAACATTCTTCCCATTACAAAAGGTACACCGGCAAAAGTGAAAAGGAGGTATGAATGATAGTACAGCATTCGCTCCTTCTTCTTCTACCTTATGTTTTCATAAATAGTTTGTGTTCATACATGTTGTTCATACACAATTTAGGTCAATCACATGGCTTAATTGGTACCTTGGTAATGCGGGACAATATTTGCTTCAATGATCCTTAGACCTTCTCCCAAAATATTTAGTAACCATAAAATATCCCTCCTCTCTAATAGTCAGGTGGTTGTGTTGTAACAAAATCCACCAAAATGAGTAACAGAGTGAGTTACATATTTTAGTGATTGGGAGGATTCAATCAATGTGTTCATCACAATTAACAATGATTATGCACCCACATACCCATTGTTTTTTCACCATACGCCGGATGTGTGAATGACAATACATGGATATGGTCAGCAAGAGACATTGACAAGATAAAACACAATCACCATTTTTAATAAAACTCTGTTGTAATCAAAGAATACTAAAACCAAAATAAGCCAACGAAGAAACCCTTCTTATATCACAAACTCTTATTGATATTAAATAGCTCTCACTTAAATATATTTTTAGAGTCACTCTAGAACTAAAATAGTCACCTAAAATGCTGAAATTAAAAAAAAATTTGAGATGAATCAGATTTTGTTTTGATTGCAGTAAACATCATGTATAGTATAACAGTGGCATATATCTCCTTAAAATGAAGAGCTAAAATCACTCTTGATTTCGAGTTATTTTAAATACTCTAATCGAGTGCTTTGTTAAAGCTCTAAGAGTGAGAAAATGCAACCCTACAGGGGGGGGGGGGGGGGGACCTCACACTCGGCTTTTAACATAGCTGACTCTGTTACCGAGTGGCTCAATATGCCACTCTTCTTCGGATTGAAGCCCACTCTGAACTCTTATTGACCCCCGGGTTTTGCTCTAAAAAGTGAGAAAATGCTCACGTCTTTTTTTGGAGTGAACTAAAGCCCTCAGAAACGGGAACGCCCAGCACATCGCGTGATTAGTTTTCGAACAACATGCGGACGAGTTAGTGAACCTTCAGCAAACGGGGTGAACGAAGTTGAAATTGGTTAAGAAATCATAGATATCTCACGGGTGAGTATATTGAATGTGTCGGTCACAGTTCATAGCATTTACAGACACAGTGTGGAGAAGCATTAAATGTTTTATTTACTGTATTATCACTCGTACATACGGAGTCTGCGCCAGCTCCCGGCCAGCTAGGCTACACATGTACGAAACGCACCAAACATGTGCATGTCTCGGGCATGCATACCGTGATAATACACGTCATGCATGCCACAATCATGCATTGTCCTCACTGAATCATTCCTATGATGCGCCACAATATTCCCTTCATAGCACGATGCTATGGAATTATGACCCTACACTAACAATTACTCCACCAACAAACAAAATTCCTAAGACTCACAACTCTATAAAGTGACTAGCCACGCTAAAAAGGAGTTATATCAGTTCATTTTTCACCCTCTTTTCCCTTAGAGTTATTTTGTGGCACTCTTTATTTTGAGTGGATCTCACTCTAAAGATGCGTCACTCAGCCGGCTCTTTTTTGGAGTGATATTTCACTCTTTTAGGTGGTTTTTTTTTTTCACTCTTTCTTTCGTTTTAATAGTGTACTTTTATAACAAAAATCTTGAATCCAGATTTTTTAAAAAACAAAGGTTCTGATTTTCTAGATGAAGAACTTTTGATTTGAGCTTTGCTTTACACACCAGTGACGAAGTATATGGACAAGCTTATTAATAGAAAAAAAAAAACATGGTTTGGTTTGAAAATTGAGGGCCTCCTCCTCGGGAAATCTCCGATTCAACAGCATCCTTAAACCTCCACCTGTAACTGGGTACATGTTCTATCTATCAGCCATGGTCACTTTTTCAAAAAATCTTAGCATGATAATTTCCAATCGAATGTGTCACACCCTTATGTGATGAACAGCTGCTTTGCGACTGTACGTATGCGATGCACTTTCCTATCTATGCGCTCATGTCGCAATACAGGCGCATGGGGAGTGTGGGATCATCATAGTTTAACAAATGCATTTGTTATCAACAGGAATGCAAGGAATTGTTAAAACCAAACCTCAGATTTGACGAAGTTGAAGGGTGGGGACATGATCACTTTATTTAACTCTTTAAACAACATGAGGAAGACATTTCCAGAACGAAGCGCCCCCATTTTTTTTGAGCCAAGTTTTTTTATGCATTTTGGAATCCTTACAATAGATAGATCACACCTGAGTGAATAAGCCGAGTTAAGCGCCATCTTTCTTTGTGCACCACAGAAATCAAAGCACTGTTTTCTCTATGGGGACGAATACGATAGCGGACAAGTTCAAAACAAGTTTGTGGTTTTCTTTTGTGTTGTTTGTCCAATACATCCTTCAAAAGAACCAAGTACAATTAATGCGAAATTTGTATTCCCTCAAGAAACAATCTTCTCCGTCACTTTACGTGATACTGTAATTCAACTTTTACAGAAACTCCATCTTTTTTCTGGTCTAGAATTGATCAAAATTTTGACTTTCCTCCTCTTCTCTCTCTCCTCCGTTATTCATATTCATCGCTTCCTCCTGGAGTGAACAGAGTCCATGTAGTTTCCTTTGCTCACCATCTATTAAAGAGATCTTAAAGTCAAAAAAATATTTATGAATTGGTGTATTTCCTATTTTTTTTTCCCAGAGAAGCGGCATATATGTGATGTGATCAAGCAAAATGAGTCGGAAGTCGCAAATATATTGATTTTGAGATATGCCAACAAAGGAGAAAATTCC
>JAMKCH010026959.1:0-46952 GCA_023653785.1 Ophioderma brevispina
ATAGGTGCATTCAAAGCGCCAATCGGTTCGCTCAGGTATTGTATTGGGTTGCTAATGACGCATTGATTATCTTGGTAGCGTTCTGGCTCAGTGCTTGGTGTTTTTTCACAATCGCATCCGGGTGTGAAAATGCCTATTTCTTAGCTCTGTGGACAAATGATATTACATTGGTATGGGCAACGGTATTAAAAAGTAAAATCTTAATTGATAGGTAAGGTTTGTTTTGAATGAAGCACTTTCTCAAAAGTTTTTTGGAAAAAAAAAAACACATTTGCTTCTTTTAAAAAAAAACAATAAAATATACAGACTATTAAAATATTAAAATAAACAGACTATTGTTAAAATAATACACTGTTTATTGCTTTTAATATAGGTTTTCCCGTTCGGTTTCGCACAATGTTCATCCAAATTTAACAATTCCTTAGTTCAAATTCGTCCAAAAAAATCGAAACTGTACATTTGCCAACTCGATTTCGTCTTTGGTCAAACAACTTCAACCCTTGTGCACTCTAACTCGTCAATGGTCGCACCGGTTCGTCGTGTTAATTCGAAATCGTCGGGTCATATAACTTCGTTGTATATGGCCAACCGATTTCGTCATTGGTTATCCGGATTCATAAAAATATCATTCGAATTCGTCGTATAGGCCTGCATTGGGCGGGTATCATGCATGCGTTCGAGGCCTACCATATGAAATGGCTCTTAACAGGATAGGAAGTGACGTTATGACGGCAATTTTGTTAGTGATGTATCACTCAAGAGAGGGTGCACTCTAAATTACATGGATTTTCAATTAAATTCGAAAGTTTGTGGTAGGGACAAATCAACTCCAGATTTAAATTTAGATCTTATATTTATGTTTAAATGTAGTTTTTAATTTTAGCTCATGTCAAAATGACAAAACAGCTTTTACTGTTTTAATTTAGAAATATATAAATATATAAATAATTTGGCTAAAACACAAACTGTTACAAGCATTTACTGTTTTAATTTAGAAATATATAAATATATATAAATAATTTGGCTTAAACACAAAACTGTCTGATTTTTGGTGCCATCAAGTTGCACAAATATATATTTGTTTTTTAATTTTAATTTTACTTGAATTTAAAAGACCAATTGTTGAAATCCAATGACCAAAAGGACGTAATCAACTCCCTTATTATCGCCGTTTGGAAGGTCGGAATCTAAATTCAAACACGGGACGAAAGGGGGGAACGAAACCGGGATGACCATAGGTTTGAAATGTTTGATCAGCGATTGTTTGGAATGTTCCATAGCGCGAAATCAGTTTACAAAATGTACATTTTTGATTTTTGGGACGAATTGAACTAAGCAATTGTTGATTTCGGATGAACATTGTGCGAAAACCAATGGGAAAACTATAAGTAAAAAAAATGTATCTTTGATACAAACCATAAGATTCCGCGATTCCGCGCTTTGTTAAACCGAAATATATAATAAACAAAATGGTTAAGGTAATTCGCTTCAGATTGCATATTAAAAATTCACTGCCCTGTCAAACAAATGGGAAAATACATGGTTTGGAAAAAAAAGCACCACGAAAAATTTTAAAATGTGTCCAGCACCCAATTATTGTTATATAATGAGTTGGGTCTATTCTAGATAATAACAATTTCATGTTTAAAATGTTTATGCATCATTATCTAAATTATTAAAATTAGATACGGCAAGTTTAGGCCCGGTTTTTAGGACACTTTTTTTGGAAAAAAAAATAATTTTCTGTGTTGTTAAATACACAGTGGGAACACGATTCTCTGCCAAACAATAAAGTATAGGAATTAGAAAAATCCACAAGAGAGGAAAATGATGGTCATCGTGCTTTTTGTCTCGGCAAAACAATAAAAAGAAAAGAATTAAAAAAGCACACACAAAAAAAATTCGTCACTTTTCTCGTCAAAACAATAAAATACAAAGAATTAGAAAAAATATCCACAATCGGAAAAGAAAAAATCAAACAATTTGTTTTTGAGAAATTCTCGTCAACTTCTCGGCAAACAAGAAATACTGAAGAATTAGAAAAAAAACCACACCGAGAAAAGAATTCTCGTCCCTTTTTCTCGTCAAAACAATAAAATACCAAGAATTAGAAAAAATCCACAACGAGAAAAGAATTCTCGCCACTTTCTAGCAAAACAAAACATACATAAAATTAGAAAAAACCACAACGAGAAAGAACTTTCTCGTCACTGTCTCGTCAAACAATAAAAATACATAAGAGGTAGAAAAAATAGTCACAACGAGAATGTGGAGCTCGTCACCTTTTTCTCGCCAAAACAATAAAATACCGAAGACTTAAAAAAAAAAACACAACGAGAAAAGAAAATTCTCGCCACTTTTCTCTCCAAACAATAAAATACATAAGAATTACAAAAAAACAACGAGAAAGAAATTCTCGTCAATTGTTCTCGTCAAACAATAAAATACATAAACTTAGACAAATATCCACAACGAGCATGTGGATCTCGTCACTTTTCTCGTCAAACAATAAAATAATAAGAATTAGAAAAAGATCCAACAACGAAGAAGTGGATCTAGTCAAGTTTTCTCGCCAACCTAAAATACATAGAATTAAAAAAAGCACAAGAGAAAGAAATTCTCGTCACTTTTTCTCGTCAAACAATAAAATAATAAGATGAGAAAAATATACAACGAGAAAAGATTCTCGGCCACTTTTTCTCGCCAACAATAAAATACCTAGAATTAGAAAAAACACAAACAGAAAAAGACAGTCTCGTCACTTTTCTCGCCAAAAAATAAAAAAACATCAGAAATTAAAAAAAAACAACAACGAGAAAGAAATTATCGTCAACTTTTTATAGCTCAAACCACTAAAATACATAAGAATTAGAAAAATAAAACAATTTTTCTACAACGAGAATGGGGTGGATCTCGTCACTTTTGTCTCGCCAAACAATAAAAATACACAAGCATTAGAAAAAAAATATCCACAACGAGAAAAGAAATTCTCGTCACTTTTCTCCCAAAAATACATACATACATAGAATTAGAAAAAAAACCCCACGGAAAAGAAATTCTCGTCACGTTTTCTCGTCAAACAATAAAAATATATAAGAATTCAAAAAAAAAAAAACACACCGAGAAAGAATTCGTCACTTTTCTCGCAACATAAAATACTAAGAAAGATTAGAAAAAACCACAAAGAGAAACGAAATTTCGTCACTTTCTCCGTCAAACAATAAACAATATATAAGAATTAAGAAAATATCCACAACGAGAAAGTACATCTCGTCACTTTTCTCGCCAACATAAGAAAACATAAGAATATTAAAAAACATATCCACAACGAGAAACGTAGATATAGCATCACTTTTCTCGCCAAACAATAAAAGACATAAGGAAATTAAAAAACATTACAACGAGAAAATAAATTTCGTCCTTTTTCTCGCCCCAAACAATGTAAAATAAAAATACGAATTAGAAAAATATCCACAACGAGAAAGAAAGTTCTCGGCGCTTTTTCTCGCACACCAAACAATATTTAAATACATCAGAATAAAAAAAAACACATAACGAGGAGAAGAAAATTATCGTCACTTTTCTCTGTTCAAACAATTAAAATACATAAGAATTGAAAATATCCGCACAACGAGAATGTAGATCTCGTAAGTTTTTCTCGCCAAAACAATAAAAGACAGAAGAATTAAAAAAACACAACGAGAAAAGAGAAATCTGTTCACTTTTTCTCGCCAAAACAATAAAATACATAAGAATTTAGAAAAAAATCCACAAACGAGAATGGTGATCTCGTCCACTTTTTCTCGCCAAACACAAAAATACATAAGAAACTTAAAACATATCCCACACGAGAAAAAGACAAGTCTCGTCACTGTTTCGCCAAACAAAAAAATACATTAAGAATTAGAAAAAAAAACCACAACGAGAAAAGAAATTCTCGTCACTTTCTCGTCAAACAATTAAAATACATTAAGAATTGAAAAATATCCACAAGAGAAAAGCAATTCTCGCGCTTTTCCCAAACAATAAAATAAATAGAATTAAAAAAAAACACACAACGAGGAGGAAAGAAAATTTCGTCCTTTTCTCGTCAAACAATAAATATATCTAAGAATTCGCAAAATATCACAACGAGAATGTAGATCTCGTCACTTTTCTCGCCAAACAATAAAATACATAAGAATTAAAAAAACCTAACGAGAAAAGAAATCTCGCCACTTTTCTCGCCAAACAATAAAAATACATAAGAATAAAAAAAAAACACAACGAGAAAGGAAATTCTCGTTACTTTTCTGCGTCAACAATTTAATTAAAAATAATAAGATTTAGAAAAAAAATCCACAACGAGAATTTAGATCTCGTCAATTTTTCGTTCAAACAATAAAATACATAAGAATTAAAAAATCACAACGAGAAAAGAACTTGTATCGCACTTTTTGTCCAAAACAATAAAATACATAAATTAGAAAAAAACCCAACGAGATAAAGAAATTCTCGTCAACTTTTTCTCATCAAACAATAAATATATAAGAATTAGAAAAATATCCAAACGAGCTGTAGATCTCGTCACTTTTCTCCGCCCCAAACAATAAAAATACATAAGAATTAAAAAAAAACAAACGAGAAAAAAGAAATTCTCGCCACTTTTTCTGCCCAAACACTATAAAACCATAAGAATAAAAAAAAAACACAACGAGAAAAGAAATTCTCGTCACTTTTTCTCGTCAACCAATAAAAATACCATAAGAATTAGGAAAAATATCCACAACGAGAATGTGGGATTCGTCACTTGTTCTCGTTCAAACAATAAAAACATAAGAATTAAAAAAAAACACAACGAGAAAACAAGAAATTCTCGCGACTTTTTCTCGGTTCAAACCACTAAAATACATAAGTTACAGAATTAAAAAACAAAAAACACACGAGAAAGAAAAGAAATTATCGCACTTTTTCGCTCAAACAATAAAATACTAAGATTAGAAAAATATCCACAACGAAAAATTTAGATCTCGTCACTTTTCTCGCCAAACATAAAATACATAAGAATTAAAAAAAACAACAAACGAGAAATGAAAATTCTCGTCCACTTTTTCTCAGTCAAACAAGAAAATACCTAAGAATTTGAAAAAAATCCACAACGAGAAAGGGGATCTCGTCACTTTTTATCGCAAAACAATTAAAATACATAAGAATTAGAAAACAAATATCCACCACGGAAAAGAAATTCTCGTCCGTGTCTCGCCAACAAAAAATACATAAAGAATTAGAAAAAAACACAACGAGAAGAAAAGGAAATTTTTCGTCAATTTTTCTCGTCAAACAATAAAAATATATAGGACGAATCGACCGCAAATGATGTCAGAATTGATCCGCCCATTATGGGGGGCATCCCAACACCAAACCTACCCAAATCTTTGTACGTCTGTTACCAGCTTGATTAGTATAATTCAAAAAGCTACATTTAATATGCACATTTGGTGAATTCAAGCAGGATGCACCCAGCTATGGCTGCCGTGAGGTGTTGGAATGTGACAAAAGCGGCATTCGTGATCAGAATTAAAAAAACACAACGAGAAAAAGAAATTTCCTCGTCACTTTTTCTCGCCAAAAACAATAAATACATAAGATTTAGAAAAAAAAAACCCAACGAGAAAAGAAATCTCGTCACTTTTTTCTCGTCAAACAATAAAAATATATAAAGATTAGAAACATATCCACAACGAGAACGGAGAATCTCGTCACTTTATTCTCGCAAACAATAAAATAAATAGAATTAAAAAATATCCACAACGAGAACGTAGATCTCGCCACTTTTCTCGCCAAACAATTAAAACATAAGAATTAAAAAAAAACACAACGAGGAAACAAATTATCGTCACTTTTTCTCTTCAAACAATAAAAATACATAAAGGAATTAGAAAAATATCCACAACGAGAATGTAGATCTCGTCGCTTTTTCTCGCCAAACAAGAAAAATAAAGAAGAATTAAAAAAAACACAACCGAGAAACGAAATTCTGTCACTTTTCTAGTTCAATACAATTAAAATACATAAGACTTAGAAAAAAAAAAAACAACGAGAATAGGGTCTCGTAACTGTTTCTCGCCCAAACAATAAATACATAAGAATTAGAAAAATATTCCACAACGAGAAAAGAACTTCTCGTCACTTTTCTCGCCAAAAAAATAACATTACATAAGAATTAGAAAAAAAAAACACAACGAGACACGAAAATTCTCGTCACTTTTCTCGTCTCAACAAATTTAAAAATACATAAGAATATTAAAAAATTTCTCAACGAGAAAAGAAATTCTCGTTCAATTTCTCGCCAAACATAAAAAATAGAATTAGAAAAAACCACAAACGAGAAAAGGAAAATTTCGTCACTTTTTCTCGTCAAACAATAAAATACATAGAATAAAAAAATATCCACAACGAAGAAAAGGAAATTTTCGTTCGCTTTCTCGACAAACAATAAAAAGACTAAGAATAAAAAAAACACACCGAAGAAAGAAATTCTCGTCCACTTTTTCTCGCCAAACCATAACAATACATAAGTATTAAAAAAAACAACGAGAAAGAAATTCTCGCAACTTTTTCCTCGCCAAAACAATAAGATACATAAGAATTAAAAAAAAACACAACGAGAAAAGAAATTCGCGTCACTTTTTCTCGTAAAACAATAAACATAGTAAAGAATTAGAAAAATATCCACAACGAGAATGTAGATCTCGTCACTTTTTCTCGCCAAACAATAAAAATACATAAGAATGAAAAAAAACACAACGAGAAAAAGAAATTCTCGCCACTTTTTCCGCCCAAACAAAACATACATAAGAATTAGAAAAAAACCACCGAGAAAAGAAATTCTCGTTCCACTTTTTATTGAAATCAATAAAAACATAAGACTTGAAAAAAATCCTCAAATTAAAAAGAAATTCTGTCACTTTCTCGCCAAACAATAAATTACCATGCAAAATTAGAAAAAAACACAACAGAAAGAAATTCTCGTCACTGTTTTTTTCTCGTCAAACAATAAAAATACAACGAAATTAAAAAAATATCACAACGAGAAAAAGAAATTCTCGTCATGTTCTCCCCAAAACCATAAAATTAATAGGAATTAAAAAAAAACACAAACGAGGAAAGAATTCTCGTCACTTTTATAGCAACAATAAAAATAATAAGTATTAAAAAAACACAACGAGAAGAAAAGAAATTCTGCACTTTGCTCGCAAAACAATAAGATACATAAGAATTAAAACAAACACAACGAGAAACGAAATTTCGTCACTGTCTCGTCAAACAAAAAATATCTAAGAATAGAAAAAATAATCCACAACGAGAATGAGTCTCGTCCATTTTTCTCGCCCAAACAATACATATCATAAGACTAAAAAAACACAACGAGAAAAAAGAAAAGAACCATTCTCGCCACTTTTTCTCGCCAAAACAATATAAAATACATAATAATTAAAAAAAACACAACGAGAAAAGTAATTCTTTTCGGTCACTTTCTCGTCAAACAATAAAATACATAAGAATTAGAAAAGATATCCCAACGAGCATGTGGATCTCGTCACTTTTTCCTTCAAAACAATAAAATACATTAAGAATTAAAAAAAAAAACACAACGAGAAAAGAACTTCTGCCACTTTTTCTCGCCAAACCAATAAAACATAATAAGAATTAAAAAAAAAAAACCACAACGAGAAAAGAAATTCTCGACACCTTTTTCTCGTCAACACAAATTAAAATACATAATAATTAGAACAAATATCCACCAAACGAGAAAAGAATTCTCGCACTTTTCTCGCCAAAACAATAAAAATCATGAAGAATTATAAAATCACACACGAGAAAGAAATTCTCGTCACTTTTTTTCTCGTCAAAAATGAAAATACATACGAGTTAGGAAAATATCCACCCGAGAATGGGGATTCTCGTCAATTTTTCGCCCAAACAATAAATACACAAGAATTAGACACAATATCCACAACGAGAAAGAAAATTCTCGGCACTTTCTCGCCAAACATATAAAATACATAAGAATTAAAAAAAAACACAACGAGAAAAGAAATTCTCGTCATTTTTTTCTCCGTTCAAACAATTAAAATACATAAGAAAGAAAAAATATCCACAACGAGAATGTGGAGTCGTCACTTTTCTCGCCAAACAATAAAATACATAAGATATTTAAAAAAACAAAACAAACACACAAGACAAAAAATTCTCACGCCACTTTTTCTCGCCAAAACAATAAAATACATAAGAATTTAAAAAAAAAACACAACGAGAAAAGGAAATTCTCGCCACTTGTCTCGTCAAACAATAAAAGAATTGAAGAATAGAAAAAATCACAACCGAGAAAAGAAATTTCTCCGTCACTGTTCTCGCCAAACAATAAATATCCATAAGATTATAAAATAACCCACGAAGAAAAGAAATTCTCGTCAATTTTTCTCGTTCAAACAATTATAAATACATAAGAATTAGAAAAATATACACACGAGAATGGGGATCTCGTCACTTTTCTCGCCAAACAATAAAAATACCCAAGAATTAGAAACTATCACAACGAGAAAAGAAATTCTAGCACTTTCTAGCCAAACAATAAAATACTAAGAATTAGAAAAAAAAACACAACAGAGAAAAGAAAGTCTCGTCACTGTTTCTCGTCAAACAATAAAATACAAGTATTAGAAAATACCCACACGAGAATGTGGACTCGTACTTCTCGCCACAACAATAAAATACATAAGAATTTAAAAAAAAACAAAACAAGAAAAGAAAAGAAAGAAAAAGAAAGAAATTCTCGCCACTTTTTCCGCCAAACAATAAAATACATAAGAATTAGAAAAAAAACAACGAGAAAGAACTTCTCGTGTTTTTCTCGCACAAACAATAAAATAATAAGAAATTAAAAAAAGCACAACGAGAAATGAAATTCTCGTCACTTTTTCTCGTTCAAACAATAAAATACATAAGAATTAGAAAAAATCCACAACCCGAGAATGGGGATCTCGTCACTTTTCGCCAACAATTAAAACTACATAAGAATTAGAAAAATATCCACAACGAGGAAAGAAATTCTCGTCACTCTTCTCGGCCCAAACAATAAAAATACAAAGAATTAAAAAAAAAAACACAACGAGAAAAGAAATTTCTCGTCATTTCTCTTCGCCAAGGGACAATAAAATACATACGAATTAGAAAATAAACACACGAGAATCAGGAAATTCTTCGTCACTTTTTTTTTCTCGTCAAACAATAAAATATATAAGAATTAGAAAAAATATCCACACAACGAGAACGTAGATCTCGTCACTTGGTTTCGCCAAACAATAAAATTACAAAGAATTAAAAAAATTACAACGAAAAAATAAAAGTCTCGTAAATTTTTCCGCCAAAAATAAAATACATAAGAATTCGAAAAATATCCAAACGAGAAAAAGAAAAGAAATTCTCGTCGCTTTTCTCGCCAAACAATAAAATTACTAGAATAAAAAAAAACACCACAAACGAGGAAAGAAATTCGCGTCACTTTTCCGCGTTCAAACAATAAAAAGACATAAGAATTAGAAAATTAATAAGAATTAAAAAAATCAACGAGAAAATAAAAATTCGCGTCACTTTTTCTCCGCTAAACAATAAATACTAAGAATTAGTAAAAAATATACCAAACGAGAAAAGAAATTCTCGTCGCTTTTCTCGCCAATCAATAAAATAATAAGAATTAAAAAAACACAAAACGAGGAAAGAACTTCTCGGCACTTTTGCTCGTCAAACAAAAAAAATACATAAGAATAGAAAAAAAATCCACAACGAAATGTAAGATCTCCGCACTTTTTCTCGCCAAACAATACAAACATTTAAGGAAATTAAAAAAAACACAACGAGAAAGAAATTCTCGTTACGTTTTCTCGCCAAACAATTATAAAATACATTAAGAATTAAAAAAAACACACAACGAGAAAATTGAATCTCGTCACTTTTCCGTCAAACAATAAAAATACATAAGAATTTAGAAAAAATCCACAACGTAGAATGGGGATCTCGTCACTTTTTCTCGCCAAACAATTAAAAACAAAGATTAGAAAAAAAAACACAACGAGAAAAGAAGAAATTCTCGTTACGTTTTCTGCCAAAACAATAAAATACGTAAGACTAAAAGAACACAACCGAGAATGAATTCTCGTTCCAAGTGTTCTCGTCAAAAAAAATAAAATACATAAGAATTAGAAAAAATCCACAACGAGAAGGGGGATCTCGTCACTTTTCTAGCCAAAACATAAAATACATAAGGATTAGAAAACGATCCACAAACGAGAAAAGAAAATTCTCGTCACTTTTCTCGCCAAACAACAAAATACATAAAGAATTAAAAAAAACACCAAAGAGAAAAGAAATTCTAGTCACTTTTTCTGCCCACCAATAAAATACATAAGATTAGAAATAAACACAACGAGCCCCAGAAATTCTCGTCACTTTTCTCGTCAACAATAAAAATATATAAGAATAGAAAAATATCCCAACGAGAAGTAGAATCTCGTCACTTTTTTCTCGTCCAAACATAAAATACGTAAGAATAAAAAAATACAACGAGAAACTAAATCTCCGTACTTTTTCTCGCCACCAAACAATAAATAATAAGAATTAGAAAAAAATATCCACAAACGAGAAAGAAAATTCTCGTCGCTTTTCTCGCCAAACAATTAACATACATTAAGAATTAAAAAAAAACAACACACAACGAGAAGAAATTTCGTCCACTTTTTCTAGTCACACAATAAAATACATGAATACGAAAATTTAAGAATTTAAAAAAAATCCAACTAGAAACTCAAATTCTCGTACGTTTCTCCTAACAATTAAAATACATAAGAATTAGAAAAATATCCAAACGAGGAAAAGACATTCTCGTCCGGCTTTTCTGCAAACCAATATAAAAATTACATAAGAATAAACAAAAACCACACAACGATGGAAAAAATCTGTCACTTTGTCTCGCCAAACAATTTATAAATACATAAGATTAAAAAAAACACAACGAGAAAGAAATTCTCGCACTTTTCTGTCAAACAATAAAATACATAAGAATTAAAAAAACAAACACAACGAGAAAAGGAAATCTCCCCAATGTTCTCCGTCAAACAATAAAAATACTAAGAATTAGAAAAATATCCACAACGAGAAAGTAGATACACGTCACTTTTTCTCGCCAAAAAGTAAAATACATAAGAACTAAAAAAAAATACAACGAGAAAATAAATTCTCGTCCATTTTTCTCGCAAACAAAAAATACATAAGAATTAGAAAATATCACAACCGAGAAAAGAAATTCTCGTCCACTTTTTCTCGCCAAAACAATTTGTAAAATACATAAAGAATTAGAAAAAACACAACGAGAAAAGAACATTTCGTCACTTTTTTATCGTTTTACCTTATAAACAATAAATACCTAGAAATTAGAGAAAAATGTCCAACAACGAGAATGTGGAATATCGTCACTCATACTCGCCCAACAACTAAAATACAAAGAATAAAAAAAAATACACAACGAGAAAAGAATTTTCGCCACTTTTTCTCGCCAAACAAGAAAATACATAAGAATTAAAAAAACAGCAACGAGAAAATGAAATTCTCGTAACTTTTTCTTCGTTCAAACAATAAAATACATAAGAATTATAAAATATCCACAACGAGAATTGGATTCGTCCATTTTCTCGCCAAACAATAAAATAATAAGAATTAAAAAAAAAAAACAAACCGATACGTCTTCTGCAGGTATTTTAACAATTAAATTGGTGAAAGGGATCTTAGAACCTCAAACAAGGATTACATTAGTACGTGCAAACGAATAATGTCTGTATCCAGTGGTTAGCGGGAACGCCGGGTCCCGACGACTCCCTCTATGGACCGGTTGGCTTGGGTAAGTTATTAGGGGGGACGAACCCTATGCTTCTTCCTGTGAAAACGACACACGAACTCGGTTATAATAGCTCACAATTCTAGGAATTATTATAACAGTAACATAAAGTTGACCGCTTGGTATGTACAGGATGAGTGGTAGGTTACCTGTGGGGTCCAGGGTTCTAATGCAAGTTACAAGTTCTTCAAATTATCATGAATACGCTTTCTTTTATGTTCTCTAACTATCAATTTAAAAAAAAAAAAAAAAACTAAGTATGCCTGGGCTAGAAAATTTATTACAACAATTTGGGCAAAACAGTGCTTCATGGACAATCTACAAAATATCCATTAATACTCCGATTACAAAAATTTGGCCAGGGGTCCACCCTCTAGGCACTGGCCACGCAATCGTAAATACAACACATATGACACCTGGGGTGCTTCTGTTTGCAATTACACACATAGGAGTTTTAAAAATTCTAAATATAACAACACAATGGCAAAATCACTTTTTGGGCAGAGGTTCCCCCCTCTAGGCACTGGCCGGCAATCGTAAATACAACCCATATGACACCTGGGGTGCATGTGTTTGCATTTACACACATAGGAGTGTTAATAATTCTAAATATAACAACACAATGGCAAAATCACTTTTTGGGCAGAGGTTCCCTCCTCTAGGCACTGGCCGGCAATCGTAAATACAACCATATGACACCTGGGGTGCATATGTTTGTATTTACACACATGGAGTTTTGATATCTCTTTTTACACATCATAGTATATAATAACATTTAAAAGGAGACACCAGTGGGTTCCAACACAGACAACATTGCTTCTTCGTGACATTCGTCGCCACACAGTATTCGTCGCCACCTGATGTTCATCGTCCCATGGTTACTCAACTCTATATGATGCTCATGTCACATTTTATATTTATTGAAGGCTAAGCCATTACCTCCAACAAGACGACACGCACTACAGTGAGGTGCCTGCCTTTTTTGCATGCATTGTCACACAATATTCATTGTCACTTGTTATTATTTATTAAAGGCTAAGCCATTACCTCCAACAAGACGCCAAGCACTACAGTGAGGTGCCTGCCTTTTTGCATGCATTGTCACATAATATTCATTGTCACTTGTTATTATTTATTAAAGGCTAAGCCATTACTCCAACAGATGCCGAGCACTACAGTGAGGTGCCTGCCTTTCGCATGTATTGTCATCTACCATTGTGACTTGTTATTATTTATTACAGGCTAAGCCATTACCTCCAACAGATGCCGAGCACTACAGTGAGGTGCCTGCCTTTCGCATGCGTTGTCACATAATATTCATTGTCACTTATTATTATTTATTAAAGGCTAAGCCATTACCTCCAACAGATGCCGAGCACTACAGTGAGGTGCCTGCCTTTCTCATGCATTTTCACATAATATTCATTGTCACTTGTTATTATTTATTAAAGGCTAAGCCAGATGCCGAGCACTACAGTGAGGTGCCTGCCTTTTGGCATGCATTGTCACATAATATTCATTGTCACTTATTATTATTTATTAAAGGCTAAGCCATTACCTCCAACAGATGCCGAGCGCTACAGTGAGGTGCCTGCCTTTCGCATGCATTGTCATCTACCATTGTGACATTCATGGTGACATTATAATTTGTGACATATTGTGACATAATTTGTGACTATTGTGACATTTGGATTCGACACATTTTAATTTGTGACATTGGATGTGACACATTTTAATTTGTGACATTGAATGTGACACATTTTAATTTGTGACATTGGATCTGACACATTTTAATTTGTGACATTTGGATTTGACACATTTTAATTTGTGACATTCGATGTGACACATTTTAATTTGTGACATTTGGATGTGACACATTTTAATTTGTGACATTGGATGTGACACATGTCTGGTATGGAACCCACCGAAATCTCATCTTACCTCTTCAGATGAAATAAACGTGGTTAGTACATAATAATAACTAAGTTTACATGGCTGTATTATATTATTTTCTCACACCAACCCCTCTACGTTCATGTCACCATTCGCTATGATGTGAGTTACAGCCAGCCTACAGTTACATAACAATATAAACACAACTATACACAATTCTGCGCCAGCATGTATCACGCGATTACTTTAATGAAGTAATTTGAAATAACTCACTATCATCTTGTAAAATTATCTTAAAAAAAATCTCCAATGAGTTCCTTAATTGCGCCAATATATTTTGTACCGCGCAATTTGATCAATTTAATCTAAATAACCCGCCAGTCTAGTCTTTTACATGAGCGGGGCATACCTCGTTGCATTAATCAATGGATGAAGGCTACCGTGCTTGCGCAGAAAGCCCAAGCAATGAGGAAGAAGCCCAAAATGGAGGAACTACGCAATCACACACAGTACTACCATATACTAGTATACGCAATGTTGCCGTACACTCACACACACACACACACAAAATAACCTGAATTTTCTATCTCGCCAGCATAAGCATACTCATAGGTTTCTACTGAAAAAAAAACATTCCAAAATGATTTACACACTCCTGCGGTTTTAATTATGAACTAGTTTTTGATCATAAAGGAATATTTACTTCAAATTTGGAGTGAAACATCCGCAGTATCTCAGACTGAAATCAGCAAACGACAACAACGCATTACTATGCAATTACATAGGAGCTTCACTTCACTGCGCGACATGGGTTATACGCGACAACAAGAAATTCTGTCAGGTTATCGGATCGCTTTCTCTGTTCCAGCTCACAACATAAGATGATCTAGAAGACGAGAGGTATACCAAATCATCCCCCATTATTGTTGAAATTGCATGGAATAATTATTTCGGAAAATAAATGGGTGGTTAATTAATTAAATCATGAAAAATGTCAATGATTTTAACGGAAAGATTCTGACTCAATCTTCGCTTCTGCTGACAGTCATGGCGTACATTTTACATGGCAAATTTCATATTTACATCAAATAAATAATCACTGAACTTGACATCACATTCGATTAGCAACAAAAACTATGTCTAAAGCTGACTTTACAAGGCCAAGATTTGAATGACTTCCGTATAAAAGTAAGCATGTAAAATACAATAATTCAGTCACATTTGATACATTTGCACAACAAAATGACACGAAATAACCACTCATCTCTCGTCTTCCCTATCATACGTAAACATAACTGGTTTACGAAACCTAATCGCTTGCTTGATTATAGCCTGCCTAACATAATCAAAAAACTTGCCCGTTCCAATGTATTTCTTCTTAACTTGTAAAATTGAGTCTTGTCGTTTTCCTCATTAGCAGCTATAGTGTTCCTCACCTGTTGGTGTACAGGGTCCCAATGGACGAGACGATGGAAATTCATGCTGAAATGGCAAAGATTGATCACGCGTGGGCGATGCTCTAATTGGCTAGAATATATCGGCCCATCCACAGGTCGTGTTACTGCTCATGAATAATTCATACTGTGCGCAGTAAGCTTTTATGAATGAAATGACTACTACTAATTTTACTACTTGTCATAATATTATTATTTATAACTTAGCACAATTTCTCAATCCCGTTTCCCAGCCCCCTCCACAGATTGTGCCGTCACGGCACATGGACGTAATAGCTAAATAGACGGCCGGCCATTACAGCAAAAAGTGCTCAGAAAAAGTTTTGACGGCGTAATTTGTTACAAACATCCAACCATGTGGATTTGCATCCTCATGGGACATACAATAGCGTATGGGGTGTTGGCCATTCTAATTTTTTAATTTTAGGGTAAAAAATGGCCAAAAAGTTCAAAATTGTCCAAAAATAGGTAAATCAGTCGAAATGCATTCCTTTCTTCAAATAATCTATCATAACATGTCCATTTACCTTCAAAGGAGTCATATTTAAGTGAATATAATGTAAACCATTCCAATTGATAAATTTTGGGGTCAAAATGGCAAAAAGGTTAAAATAGTCAAAAAATAGGTAAATCAATCATATTGCCTTCTTTTTCTCAAGCTTTTTCATCAGAACATGTGCGTGTACATCCCAAGGGAACACAAATGAGCAGATTGAGTGCTAGCCATTTCAATTTGCATATTCTGGGGTCAAATTGGCCAAAAAACATCAAAATTGTCCCCCAAATCCATAAATGAGTCAAAATGCCTTCCTTCTCAACAATCATAATGGGAATATGTAAAGCTTTCTTCCCAGAGAACTATAATTAACTGAATAGAGTAGTGGTCATTTCAATTGACAGGTTGTAGGGTCAAAATGGTGAAACAAGTTCAATTTGTCCAAAATTAGGTGAAAATGGCCAAACAAGTTCAATTTGTCCAAAAATAATAAATTAGTCATAAGACTCTCTTTTCTCAAAATAGCTTAAGGGGAGGGTTATCCCGCTATTTCTGGAAATTTCGAGGAGCGATTTCAGATATTTCTCAAAATGTCACCTATACATATCATATACCATCATGTAGGCCTTGACCTGAGCTTTCAAAATCGGTATTAATTTTCACCTTTGTTGCCATGGTAACCATGCTAGGCCTGTGATTGGCTAAATTTTTGAACACCGTTTGATGTACATTAATGGGGTTTGGGGAGAATGTTCGCTGGGACATTCCGGAGGAAACCATGTTCTCGGATTTTTGAATTGGTTGCCATGGCAACCGTAAGCCAGGCAATAAGCACTTTTTACTGAATAACTTAAAAATGAAGGTGAAATTCAAAAATCGAAAGACATGATTTTCTAGAGCTTAGTCTTCTTAACATCTGTACCAAATTTCATTCCTATACCATTTTTCGTTTTCTAGTTACGTTTGTTTGAAAATTGCTATTTTGCGCTTTTTTACGAACTGAGATATAGGCCTTTAAAGTTTGTGCAACGTTGAGGGCGATATTTATACGAATTATGGGGTTAAAATGTCCAAAAGGGTAAAAAAATGTCAAAATATGGTAAAACAGTCATAATTGCCTCTTTTTTAAATACTCAATGGGATATAATTAGGTGGATACAAGGCTAGGTATTCCAATTTACCCATTTTGGAGTCACATTGGGCTGAGGATCAAAATGAACTCAAGATTGGAGGGGGAATCTCGAGATTTATGGTCAATATGGTCAGAAAAAATATTCAACCCTAAACTATGATTGGAGAAAGTAATGATTGCAAGAATAATTGTCCTTAAGGGTTTATTGTTATGCATTAAATTTACATTACCTCGGTGTAAATTAGGGTAGTGGCTATTCCAATTCTATGAGTGATGGAAAATTTACCACAAATGGGTAAAATTAGCTAGATTGGCTAATTGTTATCAGGCCATAGTTCACAACACCAGGCACATTAAAGTTGAAAGTGAGGTTGGCCCAATATAAGACACTTTTTCTTGGAGGGAGAAAGAAATCAAAATTGTTATAAATTCTTATTATTAATGCCCTTCTTACGGGTTACTATAGTGCTATGATACCGATGAAAAAAAACATACTAAGAACCGCATTATATAAAGCACGATATTTAGTATTTGGTTTTCAGTGGATAGTTTTATGACCCTCTGTAGCCTCTTTCAATTGATAGCAAAATAAGTACCAACATATCTAGTATGGCTTCAGAATGACGTCATCAAGTCTTCGAGTCTGCAAAATTGGTCCCGAACTAATTGCTATTTTCCACAAAAAATCTATAGGCGAAAATCATTTTTTGCGCTTACAAACGGTTAGGAGTATCGGATTTTCACGGGGGTTTTCAGCTCTAAATGATGCCAAATGGCTAATTTTCTATAAACATAGAGTTTTCGAGGTAAACTGTGCATAATATTTTCAAAAAAACACCATAAATTTCCTTGGGTGGCAACCACCCCCTTACCCTTCAACTTTGACGGCATATCCGAACCACTGTGAAGGTGAAGGTTTACTACCTTCACATTTTTTGTAGCTTAACTAAAAAATGACCAGAAAGGATGAGAGAATGATTACCTAAAAGCTTTAATGTAAGAAGCTTCTGAAACTGTAGCGCAGTGAATTTCATTTTTAATTTTGTTAGGTTTAATCAACAGGTCAGATGCATTTGGTAAAGAAAAGATACCTGAAATGGGAAAAAAAAAAACAGTCATGTTCTGCATTCGGCATTTCAGTTATGGTTTAAATTGTCCAAAGGTCATTTTCTCCGACATGGTTGAGCAAAAATAATTAAAGGTTCTGTGTGCATTAGGCCAATGTCATTATTTAATGCTTAAATCCACAACTGACACGGGGATTGTGAATCCACCCAGAACGGGTCAAGCTGATGGATATTTTTAGACTGTTGTTAATATGATCCAAAACTCAGGTCCAAAAAACAAGAGCCATACCCTTCAGACCCTTGATAAGATCACTGGGTATGTCTAACAACAAAAGCCTTGGTTGGTAGCAGAGAATAAATTCTCGGGATAAAAATTATTACAATTTCCCAAATTGAGAACCAGATATAGCGGAGAAATATCAATTTGTATACAAAAATGCAAGGTATTAAAACTAATTTTAACATGTATGTGGTCCTTGTGTTCATCAGAATGCGAATAAGTCAAAGAACATGCATTATTATTGTGATTCTGATTTTATTTTATTAAATGTAAGCTCGGGCTTTCTAATGTATAGCCTAGAAATATATGTTACAATAGTAAGATGCAGTTTAAAAAAACCAAAAAGGGAATTTTAGTGCTGTGATTATAAATGTCCATTTAAAACTTAACATCCGAAGTCAGAAAAATCAACACCCTGGCCCTAACAACTATTTTAAATATAAAATAGAAAATAAATTCAAACAGGGTTAAGATTAAAAAAATATGGACAGAGTAACATGTTTTATCCATTGGTTTCCCATTGTAGTTGATGTTATAAACTTTGGATAAACTAAATCCTGTCCCATTTTCGACTCCACAATTATATGACTGGCTAGCAGTCTATATACCATGTTTTCTTAATTATATCCCGGGATGTAATGTTGGTAATGCTAAAACGCCATTTTTTATATTCTTTTGACCTTACTGTACAAAAAAGACCATATAGAGTAAGACAAACTCACAAAATTGTAAGTATCGGTATTCACCCATTTAAGGGATTTTGATCAGTTTTTGGATGAATTTTGTCCCATTTATTCCATTTTGACGCAGAAATCTATAAAGTTAAAATAGCTAGCACTCTTTTCACCGATATTGAAAGCCAAAACCTTATAGGACCTACTTGAAAAGAGGGGTCTTATAATAGAGTGGCCATTTCAAACCCAAACCCAAATTGTCAATTAAGCAAACTAGCTTTTTTCACTTATTATGATACCTTTGAATGTAAGTGATTGGACCATTTTGGAACAATTTGACCTATTTTGGTCATTTTGATCTTAAAATATGAAAACTAGAATGACAAGCATTAAGCAACTTATGGACGTTTCCCTGAGATATAACGCAACATGTTTCCTTGAAAATGTTTGGTGTGAAACGAGGTATGGGCATGAGGTTCATATTTGGACCAATTTTATCCCATTAAATCGGAATGGCTTCATTTTTTATCCACGTAATATGACTCATTGAAGTTAATGGACATGTTTAATCAATTATTTTAAGCAGAAATGAATGTTATTTTGACGGATTTAACCTATTTTGGGACAAGTTTTACCCTTTTTGGCCATTTGACCCAAATTATAAATTGGAATGGCTTGCATTATATCACTTAAAATATGACCCATTGAAGGTTAAAGGACCATGTTCTTATCGATTATTTTAAGAAAGGAATGCATTTCTCCAGTCAGAGTGTTGTCATCGCATCCGCTAATCAGGTGTTGTCATTCGGCTGTGATCTGGTTTGACTCACCCGTTCACTGGCATCTTTTTGCGAATACCTCTTTTCGGCCATGCCAGCACGACACATGTACAGCCTCTTCACCGTCCGTTGCCCAACACGAACGCTCCAATATGTGCGTAATTGCGCACTAACCCCAGAGACGTAACATCATCCGCTTTATTCGCTTTTATAGATTCTGCTCGTAAGTCATATTTGAAAAAGCTTGAAAGTATTCAGAATCAGGTCTTCGACTATGCTTGGGTTCTTTTCGTACCTCTCCGAGCAAAGCATAGGTCGAAGCTAATGAAACCATCCATTGCATCTAAAATGGGAAAAATTAGCTCTTCAATATGCTCTAAAACTTAAAAGTAATGATGATATCCCAACACATGAGAGCCACCTTTCCCTAAAGTTACAAATTCTATTACTAGTAAACTAAGAGTCCAGCTTTTGGGAAATCCGTATAAAAGGTAGGGATTTTTCACAGGTATGTCCTAATGATGATAACTGCTTCATTTGATTTTCCTTAAGTCCTTCTTGGACAAATGTTTGTGGAACTTGATATGACCTACTTTAGCAATATTAAGAAGGGTCTAACTATTGATCTTGTTTCAACCGCTAAATTTGATGATCTTAGGCATAAATATAATCAACACCGAGCTATTTATACAGTGGGTCTAGGTTTTGGACCAGGCCTGCTGCTGCTGTTTTAAGTCGGCGTGATCATCGTCAGATTAGTTTACCGGAGAAGGAGGAGTCCCCCCTATCTTTACTTTCTGGCCTCCCTCCGCTCCCGTTATTTTCACAGCTGAATTGGAGGCACTTAAGTTGGCCTTTAGATAGATAGCTGAAAATTCCAAATGAGAGTCATGTCATTTATATTTACTGATTCACGATCTAGTTCTTATGGCTTTGAACGGAGAGAATGTCATGTCATTCCCTATATGATGAGTTGTTGGAAGTAGTATTCAATTTGTCTCAATTGAATAAATCCGTTGTTTTAGCTGGATTCCGAGTCACATGGTTATTCAAAGGCAATGAAAAGGTGATGTATTGGCGAAAGAAGCTCTTATATGAATAAAACAAACATGACGATGCCCTTTACGATTTTTAAGGCTTTAGTTAAGAGCTATATCAGAAATAGGTGGCAAATACTGTGGGATTCATTTCCTAATAATAAAATCATGCTTTTCAACCAACTGATGGAGCTGTTGGTAGTTCAGAGTTTGATTGGAGAAGGGACGAGATGTAGTGGCAGATTGTAAAAAATTGGTCATTAATTATATCGACCATAGTCATTTTGCTTTAGAGGTGAGCCAGTCCCTCGGTGTTTCCTGGTGATTGTGCTCTTCTGTGAAACATGTATTAATTGAGTGCGTTGATTATGCGCTATTCGTAGAAAATTTATAGTGTTCCCAGATGAAAAACATTATTTCAAGATATGAGGCCTCGTCAGGTATAAATTTCCTGTGAAGGAGGCCGAATTTGTCCGATTTGCCCGATTTGTATAAAATATTTTTACTTAAAAAAAAAAAGTTGGGATTGGTATTTATTGTGATGTATGTTTTTTAAAGTTGATGTTTTTAAACGTAATTTAATGATAAAACGTAATGACACGATATAACACATTGTGTGGAGTTGTCGTAAATTTTAATACTCACTCACTCACTCGCTTATTACGAGGCTTGAGGTGACATGACCCTTGGAAAATGTACTGTATCATCTGTTGGAGCTTTATCGGGCACATTCGGGTGGGGTGTGGTAGCTGTTATGGGGGATATGGAATTACAATCTAAGTGCTGATAGCATGTGCGATTGGCCGGCTGCCGGCTAGGTGAAGCGAAATGTTGTGACGATTTCCAAGCCAGCCGGTAAATAATAATAGGGCAAACAGCGCTTTGTATCTGTGGAAAAGGCGTCTATATAAATGTCGGTATGATTATTATTATTAATCTTTCGTAGACATCTATCTTCTTAGAAGGCTATAAATACACGCGTCTGTACTAGGTAGGTGAACAGACAATGAATAAAGCTGTGCCATACAACAGCCGTCTAGAAATCTACCGACAACTTCGTGACTTCTTTAAATCGGGGCTGGAGGCATCATACGTTCTTGGCTGGCCACCCCTGTTTAGGCCCACTCGTCTCGGTAGCCGGTCCGCTTAACCTTCAGGAACCTCTAAATCACGGTACACTCAGAGCTGGCACTTGACTGAGATAGTTACACAGCGTTAAAGTCTGGAGGATATTCCACCTAGTGGACATCCCTTTTGTACCCAAAGGGTTTTCCCGCACACCATCTGATCCAATCAGCAAAGTCTCCAAACAGTAGCGTCGGAACCGTCAGAAGCCGACCCCCAACTCCTGAGACCAACTGAGCATCCGGGGTGGCTGTTAATGAGGAACCAGTAAGCTGTGGTTTGCTCACGGCTCTCGCTCAGCCGTCGTAAAATCCAAACGCGGGTGTAGGGCATTCACCCGTCACCCTGTCTGCCCGTCTATTCTACGTCGTAGGCCCATCTGGCCGTTCATCATAAGTCGTCATGCCCGTATGGATAAAGTCACAAGGACCGTTGGTCACCCATGCGTATCATGCCCGTCTGGCTAGGTCACCAGGCCGTCTGGCCATCCATGCGTCATCATGCCTGTCTGGCTAGGTGCACAGGCCCGTTTGGCCTCCATTGGTGTAATTCTGCCGTCTGGTATTATGTCGACAGGCCTCCATTCAGCGGTTCTCAATTACAGAGATGCCTCTATTACCCTGAGGGAACGGTCAAGTTGAACTACCTCCTTATCTACTCTAGCCATGACAACGCGACGACGACGAACGCCTACCACTAATTGTTTTTTATTATGCCTAAAATAATCCTTAATTATTGAACCCTTAATAATGAGGCCCTTCCTCTTCAGGGTTCCCCTGGCGGGGTTATTACCGAATACCAGCGTTGGTTAAGCGTTACTTTCTTCCGTTTGGACGCTCTTCACCCTTGCTGAGCGTCCCAGCTCGGGGAAGCTGTTTTCTGCGCTCGTTACTAAGGTACATACAATAAACCCTAGCGCGCGGTTAACCCCATCACTCTCATTTCCTTCTCTTGGATCTTCCTTCACAGGCGCAAGGCTTGCCAAATAAGCAGGGCAAGGGCAAAATTACCCATGCTAAAAGGCAAAAATGCCCTGGTTCTGAAACAAAACTGTGTTAAAACATTGTTTTTTTTTTGTATAGACAATGCAATACAAATGTAAAAACACCCAAAAAATGCTCCTGGGATCTGAAATCCTGATTTCAAGCCCGACAGGCGCTTCAAGCCTCGCTACAATCCGCCATCCCAGCCGGCAAAAAGGGGCATAAAGAAAAATTAATCCAAAAAACTACATCTTACACTAAAATGATACAAAGCGAATTTTTAATATTATTACCACCCAAGTGCTCCCACCGCGTACTTTTTCGTTCCCTGGCCCCCCTTGGAACCGTTCATAGGAAAAAAAAAATGATAATTTGAGATGGTGTCGGGGTAGGTAACCGGTAGCGAACCACACCTCTTTTTTACCCGGTTCCAACTCTCTACTATACTATACACTATTGGAACCTAAGGGGCTTACACCGCTTGCCTTCGGGTTCCTTCTACGCTGGAGCCCATCGACTCCCCTGATCGGCCTCGCTTTCCCGGGTGGTCCTTTATGTGTGACGACCGGGATTCGAAGCGTACGTTCCTTCCTAAACTCTCCCCTTCAGGCTTCTGCGCGCCCACTTCATCATCTGCTTCATTACTAACGTCTCTTAACCCCTCTAGCTGCTCAATCTCGTTTGTTACATCTTCACCTATGTGACAACTCGTGCCACTACCTCTAATCTTCTACATTGCCGCTCCTGGTCTCCTCCTGAATCCCCTTCTTTTACTACAAGCGGCTCGTCGATCGCAGCCAACTCGACCATGACTAAGTCGTCTACGCTTATGCGAGGGGTCCTGTCCTTCGTCAGTGGCCTTATTCTGGTGTCACCATCTTCTGGGCTTCCATTTCTGTTGTAGCGCTACTCCCCCGTTCGTACGCGACCCCCTGGCTATTTCTATAGGTCTCTCGAATCCGTTACCGCAGGCAGCCGGTCAACTTTCAAAGCTCTAATTCTGGTTTACATGGTAGTTCCATCCACCAAACTCTGTCCTTATAGAGTAAAACCTATCCGCCACCAGAACTGTCGTCGTTCGGCAAGTCCAAAAATCACAAGTGGAAGATCCGTCTCCAAACCGCCGACAGCCACATCATCCAGGCCGACCAGGCACGGACCCCCCCCCCCGGGGACCCCGCAGACCCCAAGCCATCCATGACTTGGCCAATGGCCTGCGACTCTCCACAATCGCAGCCTGGTGAAGGCCCCACTCCGATCCCGTGAAGGAAGTCCCCGTAGACCAACGCCAGCCCCGAGCCTGCCGAGGTCGACCCATTCCCTCCCCCACCAATGGTCCAGCCCCCGGGCCTGCCAGACGGCTGTACACAAACCGCCCCAGGTCCAAAGCAGAGGACGAACACCGCTAACACCACCCGCCAACCGATACAGGATGTATCGACAGGGACACGCGACCGCAGCCGTACGGACCGGCAGCAAAAGCGACTCCGCGGAGAGAAACTATCCGATCCCAAACGGGTGTCGGCGGTCAGACCAGGCCACAGGCCCATCCACACCCCCCGCGAGCCCGCCCGTCCGAAGGCCCCCCAAGGCCTGCAGGAGCCACGCCAGACAGAACCGGAAGGCACCCACAGGCGCCGCCAAAAGGCAACCACCAACAAGTCCCACCGCACCATCCACAACGACACCAATCCCGTGCTAATGCCACGCCGCGACCCCACACTGGTGCAGCGCCACCCAGCGGCGGAGCACGCCAAGGCAACAGCCGATGCATGAAGGAGCCAAAGGGACTGCACCCCCCAGCCCCCGCGAGCCCCCCGAGGAGGCCGACACGAGGACAGAGTCACGGCAGGCGACACAGCCCCGCGTGCCGATACGAAAAGCCAGGCCGCGGTCCACCGCTGACGCCAAGGCACCCCGGCGTTGGGCCACGCGACAGCCCCTCCCCAACATCCAGGTGATTCCCAGACTATCCCTTTGCGCCACGACCCGCAAAGGTGGAAAACAGAGCCGACGGCCCCCGGGCCCGCTGAGCCCCGAGCGCCATCGGTGGAAGAATTGGCCCACAGAGACCAGGTCCCTCTGCAACACCGTTTCCAAGGACTCAAAGCAATCAACAGCCACTCCAGCGCCGGCCGTCCGCGCAGAAGAGCACCCTGCGACACCTCCCCCCACCCAACGGCCAATAGGAGGACGCAGATGCAGAAAGACCGGGCGCATATAAACTTCTGGATCCGGAAGACCACATCTGAGAGCGCGATTTACCACCAGATATGGACCCTCCCACGGCAGGGACCTAACTCCTGGAAAGTCGCAACTTCCGCGTATGATTATACAACCAGACGAATGACATGCCCTAAACACCGGACCATGACCAAACGGTCGTAGTTCCGTTTTTGTTATTCATACTGAACTCCAAAGCGTGCCATGCTCTCTAAGGAATTCCCCTAAACGCTCTCTAAAACTCCTCCGCATAGGTCGGTTTCGCATTTCTTCATCTGGTACCGCACAACCACCAGTCAACGGGGACCCCTTACTTCTCGCCCCACATCATTTATATTTGGGGCTGTCGCCGGTCGAATCTTGAACACTTGAGCGATAAGCGAAGGCCAACATATGAGAGACTAGATACTAGTCCCAGTCATTCTGATTCTGGAACGGTTGAATCAAGAGTGATACAGCATTGGCTATTGTCCGGTTGTAAACACTCGACAGGGCCATCCGACTTGGGATTGTACGGAGTCGTACGGGTCTTCTCAATCCCAATATCCGGAAACATCTCTCTGAACCCCTTCGACTCGAAGTTTCGGCCCTGGTAGGAATGGAGTTCCTTTCGAAACTCCAAACCTACAGACGAACTCATCCACCAACTTCGCTGCAACCGTATCGGCACATTGATCTCTTATGCTATGCTTCCATCCACCGGGTCCAGTAATATGCACACGACTAAGAATGACGCAATTCCCGTTACTCCGTCTGCGGTAGAGGCCCCAACATCCACCTGCTACCCGTTCCAGAGGAGCTCCACTTGTACCTGTTGAAGGGGGCTCTTTGACGTTTTAGCGGTCCCCTTCTCGCGCAGCCTACACACCTGCGTAGATATGACCTCACGTCGGCACGCATTCCCACCCAATAGTACCTTTGTTGAACCTTTGGTAGGGTCTTGTTTCGACCCAAGTGCGCTCCCTTTGGGCCCTTTTTTCGATGCATGCAGTTCAGTTCATCTAGTACTCGCTTCCGCATTGACCTTGGTAGCACGACCAGCCATTAATCGTCTTCCCCCATTTCCAATCCCCCATCTCTTCGACAAGGAGCCTCCCTTTACTGCCAAATGTCCCACTGGCCCCAACAAGTCTTCAATGCAGACGACAAGGCAAGGATACATTCCTGTCCACGGGGTCTACCTCTCCAGCATCCTTCGCTAAGGAAACAGAGCCATTGTCTCATCAGCCAACTGCGCCTCAGTATCATATATAGTGTGATCTCCGGTTGTATAGTCACATTATAAACTTCAACCACTACGGGGGTCATGGTTTATATCCGATCCAGTTTTGTCGATCATGTGTTCCCGACTATGGACGAGCCCCACGCCAGCAGAATGATTGCTTCGGCCATCATCCAACTCAGACTCCACGACAATTCCAGCAAGGACCTTTCTAATAACCTCCCCTGTCCCATCCACTTCCAGCCCGATTCGGTTGGCCACCCGAGCTCACACGTCATCTGGATTTCCTCTACTTCTGCTCCGCGCTCGGCCCCCTCGTTTTGGTAATCTTAGCCTCATACGCCCACACTTTCTACAGGGTATTCTTGACAGCCCATCTGCGTTAGAATGGCTCTTTCTCGTCTGTACTCCAAGTCGATGTTGAAACTGGACCGCACCTCAAGCCTCTGCAGCTGACCCTCGGGGGTTTTGAAGTTGCACAACCACCTTACCGACCCGTGGTCCGTCCTCCTTTAACCCTGTTCATCCAAGGTAATGACGATACTTTTTGAGAATACAACCACAGCAAGAAGCTCTATTCTCGTCACACAGTAGTTTTGCTCTGCCGGGACAATGACTTTGCTGCCAAAGTATGACCCTCTCCTCGCCATCCTGATCTTTGACAGTACGCCCCCTATCAAAATTTGCTGGCGTCAGATGTCCAAGATGAATTGGCCCTCTGGCCGCGGGTAAGCCCAAATTGGTGCACTGATCAGCAACACTATTTCCAACGTGTTGAACGCATCTTCACATTCGCTCGTCCATTGGAGGGGCGTCGCAGTACAGCAAATCATTCACGGAAAAAACTGACGATCGTACGACGCCAGTCCCAAAGAAACTACGCACCTGCGTGGACGTCTTTGGCGTCGGCCATCCCGAATGCTTCTATATTGGACGGATCCGTATGAATACCCCTTTCAGATACTACGTGGCCCAAAACGTCACCTCCTGTTTGATGAAAACATGGTGACACTTTGAGGGCTTGAGTTTCAACCTGGCTCCTTGGAACCTCGGTACTAAAACCTCTCTAAAACCGATCTACGAACTCCGACACGGTGCTACCGAACAACAACCCACGTCGTTCTAAATAAACAAGGACCGTCTCCCATTTCAATCCAGCCAACACTCTATCCCTCAATTTCAAAACGTTTAGCGCGCATGGCAAAGGCCAAATGGTAGAACGTTCCAAGCATACAGTCCGCTTGTGGTGGAGAAGACAGACTTATCTCGAGCGTTCGTGTCCATCTCACTGCCAGTAGCCGGAGGACAAATCGGAGTGGTAAAGTACTTGGCGCACACCTAAAGCATCCCACGGATCCATCGCATTCCGCGCGGCCAAGGATACGCGTCCTTCATCGTTGACCTCTTTCAACCTTCGATAGTCCCGACAAAGGCGCTTAGAGCATCCTTCTGTGCTACTAACACCACTGGGGTAGACCAAGCATATCTGAAGGCTGTATTAGCCTTTTCTCCAACAACTCGTTCACTTGTCGCTCCACCTACTTCACGCTGACTGCGGGGATGACTCCTCAAAGCTCCGGAATAGGCCGGGCATCCCAGTAGCAATACTGTGCTTCACCTTCGGCGTCCTACCAATATCAAGAGACACACTTAGAGGAAACACCATATTGGTATTCACTCAAGCAACTTCGCACTTTCTGCTGTCTTCCCGTCGAGATGTGCGGTACTCCGCTTCGAACCAACTCGCGAAGGTAGTTGGTACTTCGCCTCTCCTTCTTCGAAACTTCAACGTGACGGGTTCATAACAACATCACTCTCTGCCACTAATGTTACCGTAGCAATAGTGGTAACTCGTTTAAATTCGCGAGGGAAATCTCCGACGTTAGTCAGCGTAATGGGGACAACCCTCTTAGCTTGCACAACACTTCGTGTACAACAATTCCACCCTCACTCAAAGGGCTGCAGCCAGCGCCTCAATCAGGACACCAATTGCGACCCTCCGTGCACCTATACCACTGCAGACAAAAACACTCAGTCATTTGGCACGGTAGTATCCTCGATGGCAAACGCCTTTAAATGGAAAGCTCCTACTCAGCGGACTGACCATTGACTGTACCACCACAACCTATGTTTAGCTGGAGTCGGCCTAGTCCAGCGTCGCCCGGACCTCAGACAGAAAACTCATCCCCAACATTCATGTTTACACTCTGCAACATCCCAGCCAACATTCCCAGTTGGGCCCATGTGGGTAAAATGCGGTTTTTAGGTGGGGGCACGTAATGGGGGCCCACAGGCAAAATCGCTGGTTCATTGGCCCCATGTGGGGCCTCCACTGGGCCTCGATTGGCCCCATGTGGGTTTGCACAGTTGGTTCAGGTGGGTATTACACGGGTTCAATGTGTGTTCCCTCATATGTTATCACTTTCTGGGTTTTGTTATGGGGCTCACCCGAGTTGTACCCATACAGGTTCAATGGGGGCCCAAGGGGGCTTCATGGGCCAGATGGGCCAAAATTCAAAATTGATTTTATTGGCACCCCCTTTGCATGTGGAACATTAAGTGGCCCCACATTTGGGTGAAAACACACAAATGTATGTTTGTTGTTTCATCAGCTAAACTCCTCCCAAAAGATGGGAATATAGCTGAATGCAATGAAACAAGAATTTCTTAACGTTTTATTTTATGAAAGGTTTTTTTTGATATGAATATTCTGTTTTATGGTGTTTTTCAAAATGTTACAGTCGGTACAACACCATCCTTTCTTCTCTAAAAGGTGGTCATCAAAATGATAAGTGATTAAAAGTAAATAGATCCATTAATTATAGGGCTTGTTGAGAATTAATTTATTTAAAAAATACTTAAAAATACACATGATGATCAAAATTTTGCATTTACAGCAGAAAAAAATACAGGTCATCGAGACCACGCCTATATGGGTGAGCCCTTTGGAAGCCCACCAGTAGCCCATGCCCACCATCAACCCACCTGGGCCCTATAAAACCCTTGTAAAACCCAATGTCCTAGATCCCACACAGACCCTTGATTAACCCACAATGGACCCATTTGGGGTTGCCCACTTGTAACCAAGCCAAATATACCCACTAATAGCCCAAATGGACCACCCTGGGTTGCCCACTTGAAGCCCACCCACTTAAGCCCATCCTTGCCCATTTTAAACCATTGGGCCCCAGAAGGGCATGATTGCTGGAAATCACCTTCCATTTTCCTGGCACCATTTCCTATCCTTATTTCCATCGGAGCCACTCCCCACACCTTAACCCCCTTCCCATGCTTGTAACATGTATATTATCTCCTCGTCCGTCCACTTATTATACTCCGACAGCCTCAAAATCCACACGGAAGTCCCTCCAGGGGTTTTTCCCATCGTATTTCAAAGCTTTCCTCTCATTCTAAGGCTTGGAGGCATATCTCGCCTCGAATTCCGCTGCGTTCTCACCCTGTCTCACGCTTCAATGGAGGTTGCTCCGCCGAATCAGTACCATCAGTCGCCCGGTCTGAGGCCCATAACCGAGTGACGACCCCTCACGCTGGCCATCCATAGCCCTTTTCTCCCCCCCTAAAGTGGGGTGGTACATATTCTCGAGGGAGCGAGGTTCGCGAGGTGGGACGCGGGACACTGACCATGGCCAACAACACTATCCACATTTCATACGTGAAAGTGCAGCAAAACCAAGTCTTCTCCGTACCAGAAGCGGCAGGCAAACGCTCCCCGCGGACCGGTGACCCTGCTCCAAGGCGTGGAAAAGATGACCGAACCCCACTCCTCTCGACTTTGCAAATACTTCCCTCCTGCAGCTTGTGTGTCCCACTCACAACCGCGCCGGTCGTGATCTATCTCCTTCATCCATCCATAAGCCCTCAACTCGCTAATGTGAAACCATTGCTTTTCACGGCCCCTCGGCTTCAGGGCTCTTGCCCACTGTCTTCTAATAATCGTTGACGCTCCTCTCGATAGACTCCGCTCTGCTCTAGTGAGGCTCCTTCTTTTACGCGCTCTCGCTCCTCTTACCTTCTGCCTCTCCTCTTCTGTTGACGTGCCATCCCTCGGAAACATTCCATCTCCTCCCACTGTCTCATTATCTCCGCACGCATTGGTTCGCTAGGCTTGAGCTTTGCCCCTAGTCCCCATCCTTTGGGTTGCGTCTTCCATCTGTCTAAGCTTTCGCCATTGGCCCTTCCATTTTCGATCTCCTTCCTCCCAATGCGCGTCCTTCAAGTTCCTCCAGCTCCTTCTCTGGCGTTTCTTCCCCTTCCCTCGACCATCCAGTTCTTTACTCTCTTCTCCATCAGTTGTCACTCCGTCGCTCTCTCTTATCGGCACCCTTTCTCTACGGGTGTACTCCTTGGGTCTAAAAACGACTTTGGCTCTCCTAGCACATCATGCTCAGTACTTGCCGCGCATCGGTAGCGAAACTCAATTCGTGCGTGGTCCATGAGATCAGTCAATTTTTTTTTACTATCATGGTACGCTTTCAGAATTACACATTTCACGTAAACTCTCCGCCGTAAGTCTCATCCTCTGTCCTTCCCGGGATATGGCTCCGATGTACTCCTAAACTGTATCTCCATCACTACACTACTGCTCCTTGCGTAGTCATCTCTCATATTCTTTCGCTTTTCTCAACTCTTAAACTCAGGTTTCACTTCTATGTCCCATCAATATATCTGGATATCTCATGATCGTCCTTCTCTCTCTCAACCATTGTTGTCACTATGTCAACCTTCGGATCACTTCCTCTGCCATAGTAATGTCTCTCCACCAAATAACAAGTGTCACTCCCACAATTAAGAATCCCACTTCTGACACCAATTTGTAGCGGGAACGCCAGTTCCGCGACCTCCGTCTATGGACCGGTTGGCCTGGGTAAGTTATAGGGGACAGAACCCTATGCTTCTTCCGAAGAAAATGACACACGAACTCGGTCATATATCGAGGGTTGACAAACAGAAGGACGTAACTCAAACTGAAAAGAAGTATTAAAGAATTTCTTTAATTCTGCTGTTCATAATTAAAAATTGTTCTTTGCTTATATAATGTTTGCTTACAGTACCATATATGAGCTTTATGAGATGTTTACATATTGAGTAATGAATAGATCTGCTTAGTAGAAAATATTAAACATCGCATTTCTCAAAAGCAGTATTACAGCAGAATAAAAGAAATTCTTTAATATTTCTTTTCAGTTTGAGTTACGTCCTTCTGTTTGTCTATTTCTGACAGGAACTGCATCTAGAACATGTTACATTAATGTCACCGCCAATGGAACAAAAATTGGAGAATCAGCATGTGATGGGCTTATAATAGGAGCTCATTCACTTAAAGGCTGTATGCTTGCTTTCAAGGGCAGAGAGAAAGGTATTGTACTGTGGCTACTAGAGAATGATACGACATTCTATGAAGCATTCTTATGCCTTTTATGCAAGGTAACATTCTCCCTTTACTTACAGGGTCAATGAACTTCGGTCCACCATGTGTAGTTCAGGAAGATTTGATCCTGCCAAACTTCTTCCTTGCCAGAGTGCCTTTACATAAAAAAAGGAATGGGGCCAACTACCAAGCGTACATCATATCACTCGAGTACAAAACCTTCTATCTCCACACGGCCATGGATGGATTGTAACAGCTCCAAGTGAAATTCAAATTGATTGGATAGATGTACTTCCAGCACCATCTGTTGTTTTGGAACCCGGGGTGGGGGCACTCACATATGAAATTGATGTGGGTGTAAGGCTCGCGCTTCCAAACCCTGGGGCATTCGGTAACAGGACTGAAAAAAATAAGGGTCTTTGGGCGACAAACAGACAAATTGCTTAAAAATAGGGGTTTTCTGAGTGACGATTTTGGAAAATGTTCCAAAAAACGGGGTCTTTTGGGTGAGATTTTTGCAAAATTTTCTTAAAAATAGTCTTTTCAAAAAATTTTGCAAAATTTCACCCAAAATAGGGGTCTTTGGGTTACAGTGGTATAATTAAAATAAGGCTTTGGGTGAAATTTTTAAAAGTTTCATTGGGTGACAACGATGCTGAAAAAAGGTCACTTCCAAGATGTGAGTGCCCCCCTCCCCCCGGGTTTTGGGGATGACATATTGCGGCTGCAATGCCGATTGCACTTCCCTACTAATGTGGGTGCAAGAAAAACGGAATGAAATGTACAAGGATTTGCACTTCTCCAAAGGAGTGCAAGAACCAGCCTATTAATTCAGATATTTATGCTGTAGTATTCTTTGCATATAGTTGGGAAGAACAATACAGAGCTGAGACAAAGGACAAAATGACTGGCTTCATTCCATCAAATTCATCGTGGTGTTGCCTATTGCATAAGTATGGGCAACAATGTGACCAACTTCAAAGTGTTATATCACACTTTCTGGCAACTGCATTTTGAAATGGAAAACTTGCAAGCGGTTGAACACTATTCTACAACGCAAACGGTTCTATTAAAAAAGAGCTATGTAAATATTACGGTTTAAAGTGAAGACAATCAAGTAGAAAATTTGATTTGCTGTAAAATTACATAACCACAATGAGTTTTCTTTCTTCAAAAATAAATTATCCTTAAAAATGAAATTTGTGTCAAAACAGCGGCCATTTTTGCTGTCATCCTTGATAGAGGTTACCTCAAAACAATTGAATCGTAAGGCCATTGCAGTAACTGAAATCAAACATTTATTATAGTTAGGTGATCAAAACTGTCATATAGCCTTTTAAGTATTGTGACACATTTTACTTTGGGCACTATAAACTTTTTACACGAATATGTTGTAAAGCTGGCCTTTTTCACAGTCTGCAATATTATATTATAGGGACAAAGTCCTAAGTACTCATGAATAAGAATTTCATTGATGTAGACAAATGTCTCTCTTTCTTATCTCTTTTTGGGTAACAATGTCAAAAACTCACTTTTTTTTGCTGGCATATACCACTTATAAACCACCTTAAAACTCCATCCATCAACATGTAATAAACATCCTGTAGAAATTTTATTTATATATGTCATATTTATATTTCATATTTTATTTTGTCATCTTCACAAAACATGTATACAAATTAAACAAAATGATAAACCTTAATAAGTACAGATAACCATAGGTTATGTACAAAGAGTAACAAGTTGGTTGTATGCAGAAGATAAAGTAAATACTTAAGAACTATGGTGTAGAGGATTAGATCTTACTTTGCAAACGTTATTACATATATATGTGACAATATTACAGAAATCCAATACAAAGCATATTGAGATGCATGACCTGGTGAAGGGACGAGGACACTGCGAAACGCAAGGCGTAGAAGTCGCAGTGCCCTTGCAAAGGCGTAAAACGGTAACTTAAAAGACCAAATAATCCCAGGGGGGGGGGGGGGGGGCGCAACTAGACAAATGTACATGACCGGACAACTATGACAAACATGGTGTCTGACTTAATGTTTATAGATGAAATGACAAGTTAAGAGATACATAATGAGTGTGAATATGGATATGAATATATGAATATGAAAATACAGCGAAGAGGAAAAAGTATAAAAAAAATCTAATAAGAAGGAATGTCATAATACAGCTTGACAAGAGACTTCTTAAACTTATTTTTCACAGGATGATAGGGATGGGGAATTTCTGGAGTTCAGAGGGCGTTGCAATCCATAGCTTTTGGACCCCTTGGGATTTGGATGTATTACTGGCAAGAACAGTGTTTGTGGGTGTAATGAAGGGGTCATTAAGCATGCCTGGTATCAATAATGTGGAAGGATTAGTGCAACGTTAAAAAGTCTTTCAAGAAAAAGATCCACTGGAGAAGATTGTGGTGCATCTGGTACATAAAAGAGCAAGTTGAAGTTGATAGATATCGCGAGCACATTTAAGAGTCGAAAAAGAGATAAAAAGAAGATCAGTATGTGCGAGCCAAGAGAATTGTAACAGGACGGATGGCGCGTTTTTGAAGAAGAAAGACAGATTCAAGAATGGAGTGTTAGGATCAGCCCAGATCATCTTCACACCATATGACAGATATGAAGCAATGAGAGAATTGTAAAGAGTCCTTAAGTGAATGCTGGGGAAGATAAGGACGTACCTTACAATCACACCAATGTATTTGGAAACTATTTTTTTTTTTTTTGGGGATACATGCTGTGTATGGGAATTCCAGGAAATATTAGAGTCATTTAGTAGGCCAAGGAATTTGGTTGTGTCAACCTGAAGGATTGGAGTATCCTCACATTTGAATATTAAAGTTAATTTGAGGTTTCTTACTATGGATATTATGTTATTTTTAAAATCATATAATTAGTCTTTTTTATATTAAGAAAGTTTATTTAGCTTAAACCAGTTCGATATTTGGTTTAAAGTTCAGTGTTATTATTTGCTCAAGGGTTTAATAAGCGGGTCTGAGTGGGAAAATAAAATAATTCGTGTCATTTGCTTAAATGACAACAAACCACAGGCTGATTTAGGCTTCTTACCTTTTATCCTCTAAAACATTTTTGGTCGAAAGCAAGCGGGTCCATTTTGGGCCGCCACTCTTGGATTATAGAGGTTACCGTCAAAAAGTTGAATCATCAAGGCCATTGCAGCAACTGAATCAAACATTTATTATAATTATTTGATCAAAAATGAGTCCATAATTCATTTTAATATGGTAATTGACCACCGGATTGACATTTTGTTCATGTGTTTAGAGAAATGTGCAAAAATGGCGTTTTTTGTGATTGAGACCCCATTCATTCTTAGACTCTATAACTTTCGAGTTAAAATTGCTATGATCCTGTGCTTTTCAACACAAAATGCATATTATATGAGGGCAAATTCCTGAGAAGTCTTGGTCTAATTATGAAGAACAAATTTGATATATGGGGGAGAACGTAATTCAGTCCGCATCATTTTTTTGAAAAAAATGCAAAAATATGCCGTTTTGGACCCAAAACGGTGTGTAGATAACAACGAAACCCACAAACGTGGGTATCATCATGTAGATAATTAAATTATCTTCAATTATGACCCCAAAAATAAGGTGATGGAGGCTCACATAGGACATTACCCTCAAAATACTGTCGTTAGCCAAAACGGCAGCCATTTTGGCCGCCATCTTGGATTTCGAGGTGACCGCAACAAAATTTAATTAGCACACCTCTGGATTATTGTGTAATTATCATAAAAACTACCAAAAAATCAAGGTGTGTTTAGTTTGTAGTGATCTGGCCAGTAAACTCAAAAACTAAGCCTGATATTGGATTTGGCCCTTCGCTTAATAGGTCTTATCAAGCCCGGTTAATAAGTGATATCTTAAAACCATCATCAGACATTTTTCAGGATGTTTGTAAATAAACATTAACAACGTGACAGTCTTAAATTTCGGGAAGGTGGGATCGGGCGAGAAATTTCTGGTTTCGAGGTGCTAATACACTGTAAAAAATATGGAGTAAAAGGGGGATTGCTCTCTAAAAAGAGTAAAATTTTACTCGAAATGTAGTAAATTTCACAACATTTTGAGTGAAATTTACTCCATTTCGAGTAAAAGTTCTATCCTGGTATTGGAATGAGGGGACTGGGGGAACAAAATGTATTTTAATTGCCTTTTGTGTGTAATATTAATCTAGAGTGTAACTTTTCCATTTGTGCCAAATTTTAAAATATCAAGTTTTGCACCTTTAAAGGAAGTAGCCAATGTTGTAACCCCCATGAGAACCACTGTGTTTGGACACGATACGAAGAACACATATCGCCTTAATTGCAAAATCCCACGTACAATTATGCGAACAATTATGCATGGGTTAAGTGTGGGATATTCCTTGGTTTTAAAAAGTTCGATTTTCATACACTAAATGTAAAGAGTGAAAGTCACTGTAAAAGAGCTGTCTGAGTACCCATCCTAATTTAGAATGAAAAATTCACTCGAAAATCACTCCAAACCGAGTGAATTTTTCACTCTAAATTGGGATGGTCACCTCTTTCAGAGTGACTTCCACTCTTTTTACATTTATATAGAAGGTCTACTTTTCCCGTTCGTTGGGCATCGTTCGATTTGAAGTGTAAAGTTTCCATTTCTTGTAATATAATATCAAGTTTAATACAATTTTCACTTCTTTTGATTTTTAAATTGAGCACCAAATTATTTATTTTGTTTTTGTGGTGCGTTTTGTGGGCTATTCTTGGTTACTCTTTTGACGTTTACCCTCCATAATCCCAAAAAATTCCGCTTTTATATCTGGTCAATCGTGCAATTGATCATTTTGGGGGGTATGTATAATGGTTTATTTTTGTATCTCTTTGCTGTCTTTCTGTATTTCGATATGTACATGAATAAATATGATGATATGATTATGTATATTTACTCCGTGTTTATTAAGCATTAATTTGTAACAAATTTATGAACTTCCTTTTTATATCGCTGTTTTCATATATTTCAACACCCCAAAATCACGGATAGGTGCAACAAGAGATTTCACTATACGAGATCCTTAACAAAATCGAAAACCCCGTTTTGCCCGATGTAAAGCGTTCCATCAAAATAACCCCATATGACTAATGAAAGTTGAGAATTATATTTTCGGTACAATATATTCGAAATTCTAATTCCTATTGGAAGGCAATACGGGAATTCAAGCCTTTGGTTTTATATTGAAATATTTCATATTTAAAAAAGGCATACCGAAAGATTTCCAAGTATCTATGTCTGATCATAATACATTGGGGAATTTACTATGATATGCTACTTAGAAGGAATTTTAAATTGTTTATTCGGCCAAAATGTTTTTTGTGCATTAACTTTTCGCATTGTAAAAGTGTTTATGTGGGAATCCACGCAAAAACGCAGCGACATTAATTCAGCGGCATGGCAAAATGGTCCAGTAAATTTGACAAAAAAAAATCGAATACAGTTCTGTTTTTAGAATATAAATAATGATCATTTTATATTTACACTTAGACCATTACCAAAGTGCAATTTAGATATAGAGAGACCCATTTTCTCACCTTCCCGAACAAAGTTCCAACTTCAGGTTCCATATTTTGTTAATATGTAGCTTCCAAATGCCTCTTTTCTGTAATTCCTAGCACATCTAATATTTTTCTTCTGCATTATTCCGTTCTCATGTCTACTATATGCTGAATAAATTTCGTATGATCGTAAAAAGGTCACTATGAGTATAATTGGGATATATCGCTATACTTATATGCGTTTTTACATGGAATGGTAATTTACTTCTTCATTGCGACTTTGATCAACTGAAACCTTAAAGTTTGGATTATACAACAATATGCTTTTGATATGTGTTACTTTTGAAGAGTTCTTCCCAAATATGGACTTAGGGTCAGTATTAAACGGACACGGGGATTGCGTATACTGTAGGCCCATATTGACGGGGTCCGACAGGCAATCGGGCAAAAGGGGATTTTCAAGGCATCCATATTTCGTAATATTTCGAAAAGATTAAACAGGAATCGATTTCCTCCTTGTATTAGGTACAGAAATGATCTAAAAGTGAAAGGGTGATTTTTTTTGTTTTAAAAACATACAGACTGGATTTGCTACTTTGCTTCATTCGGAAATTTTAAAAATCAATATTTTCAGATATTAATATCCTTTCAGATGTATTAGTAGTATGTTTTTCCCCTTGATACTGAGACATTCATAAACCATTGTTCGCACTCTATATTGTCTAGATTGGATTATTGTTAATTCACTCATTTATGGTATTGATAAGAAACCTTAATCCGCCTTCAGGTCCTTCAAAACAGACTGTGCGCTTCTGATTTTGAGACAACTACGCGCGCTTATGCTCTCCATTACTCCCTTCCCTTCATTGGTTTGGGGGCACCGATTATTGCCTTGCCCCCGCAGACGGAATTGAATACAAAAACGTCCCCTCATCACGGTTTAAAGCTTCATCTGAATTCCCCTCAGTTCTTGCTTCTTATTTTCATTTATACAGACCACATACGCACTTCGCTCCAGCTCAACCATCAATTTCAAGTGCCTTAGCTCAAATAAACGTGCATGGTGATCGTGCCTTGTCCGTTGCAGGTCCTTATTTGTGGAACGAATTGCCTGTTAACTTCCGTGGTCTTGATCACATTTTCAGCTTTTAAAGTCATTTGAAGTCTCAACTGTATCCTAAAACTGTAGTTGTTTTTCTTCCCCTTCCTAATTATTTTTCTATAGCGCCTTGCCTACTGTAGTAAAGGCGCTCTATAAGTCCCATTATTATTATTATTATTATGTATTTATTATTATTATTATTATTATAGGTAAAAACAAAGTTTTTATATCCGTTTGTGTCCACCGCTAACGGAGTTGGCCGATGCACCTCACTTCACAGCAACAGCAGGCCACACTGCTGTGTGAGGAGATGGGGATATTTTTTTGGAAAGGTTAACAAATCAGTGGAAAATCAGAGCTTCATCATTTTTAGCAACACCCGGTATATGAAATTTCGTTGCCTAACCTTAACATTAGCCTAACATTTATTACGAACCATGATCATACTTAATCAGATATTTTAATGTATAATGTATGTTTACATGTATGTTTTTAAAAGTTAGCATTTCTGATCTTGGTATTTTGTTCTATCCACGCGCTTTAGGCCTATATTACTATTATGTAATTTGTCTTGTCTTGTTCAAAAAGGTTTTGGTTGGGAATGTATATACCTTACCCCTCCATACACCCTCCCCCCCCCTTTTCAGGACCACATACTCCTTAACTGTGTCCTTTTTTTAATTGGCTACTCGTTTTTTTTTATGTAGTAATTATGTGTGGAAAGATGGTACGAACGTAAATATTCAAAATCGTCAGAGCCAACCGAACTTCAAACAAAGGTCGATGAAGACAAGTACACAATTTTTGACCCAAGAGAGGATCCAATTTAAAGTTGTGTGACAAGTAGCATGTCAACTGCATGGTACTTTCCTATTTAAAAATAGAAAGATTAAATGAGAACTTACGGTTGAAATTTAACTTTTTATGAAGAAATGGGAGTTGAGAGTTGACGTGAGATCCCGTCGGATGACGTGGTCAATTTTTCCAAGATATGAGGCCATAGAAGACTCGAGGCTCTAAATCGTTAAAGGAGAACCTTTATAAAGAATAACTTACAAAATATACGCTTAAAAACAATATTGAAACACATTATGGAGTGGTTTCATGAGTAAACGGAATTATACTAACCATAAAACGAATTAAAAGATTTTGTCTGACCCTCGTATTTGAAATTCGCGCTACTGATATGGGATATGTATTTGGGTTATGCAATACGGACGGCTCAGTAGCGTTCAAATATTCACGCATGAGCTTTCCATACTGGTATTTACTATGGCAGTATGACTAAACGTGCCGGTCGTAACCGCATACACGTTATACACTAGCGCGATGATTTTTTAAATAGCACATGGTCAGACTTGATGATTTTAATTCATGTTAGGGTTATATAAGTCGTTTTGCTATGAAAACCAATCGATAGTGGTCAATATTATGTTATAGGTATATTGTTTAATATTATTCGTGGTGAAGGGTCTCTTTAAGACCTTGAGACCCAACGAAATTGAAATAGAAGACTAGAGAACTTACCCTGAAACTATCCTAGGGAATGGGGGGTGGGCACGTAACTCTCACTCCCATTCATAAAGATATACCGCCGATTTAGGGCACTTTAAATTGCTAGTGTTTGAGAAACACAGCAAAGTTTTGTGTGCGCAATATTTTCTTCGTGATTTTTAATCGATTTAATAGTGAAAAAAATATTGAAACAGCAATACAATTAATACAGTGAGAATTTGAATAATACAGTGCTTGTTTGTCAAACATAGCCAGAAACCGCAATACAAATAAAAATAACATAAGCATTGAAAAATATAGTGCTGTGTTGTTCAATACATAGCAAAACAATAAAATACATTAGAAATTGAAAAATATGTGCTGTGTTTTCTCAAACTAGCCAAACAATAAAAGACATTAGAATTGAAAAATATAGTGCTGTGTTGTCAACATAGCACAGAACACAGCCAATATAATAAAATACATAAGAAATGAAATAATATAAAAAAAACCCCTATAAAAAAAATCCAAAAATTAAAAAAAGCAAAAAATAAAATACTTAAGAATTGAAATAATATAGGTGTGTTGTTCAAACAAGCACAGGAACACAGCAAAACAAGAAAATACATAGAATTGAAATAATATAGTGATGTGTTGTGAAAAAATAGACAGAACACAGCATATAACAAAAAATCCTAGACTTGAAATATATAGTGCTGTTGTTCAAACATAGCACAGACACAGCAATAAAATAAAATACATAGAATTGAATAATATCGTGCTGGTTTCGCAAAACAGCAAGAACAGCAAAATAATAAAAACATTAGAATTGAAATAATACAGTGCTGTGTGTGTCCAAACATAGCACAGAACACCAGCAATATAAAAAATACCTAAAGACTGGAAATAATATAGTGCTGTTTGTAACATAGCAACAGAAACAGCAATAAAATAAAATACATAAGAATTGAATATATAGTGCTGTGTTTGTCAAACACAGAACAGAACAAGCAAAATAATAAAATACATTAGAAAATCGAAAAATATAGTGATTTTTTGCAAACATAGCACAGAAACATGCACATATAAAATACATAAGATGAAATAATTTCGTGCGTGTTGTCAACATAGCACAGAAAACACAGCAAATAATAAAATACAGAAGAAATGAAATCATATCGTGCTGTGTTTGTCAAACACAGACAGACACAGCAAAAAACAATAAACTACATTCGAATTGAAATAATATAGTGCTGTGATTTGTCAAAACCAGCAAAGAACAAAGTGAAACAATAAGATACATTAGAAATGGAAATAATATAGTGCTCTGTTTGTCAACACAGCACAGAACACAGCAAAACAATAAATTACATTAGAATTGAAATAATATAGTGCTGTGATTCTGTCAACATACAACACAGAACACAGCCAAATAATAAAATAATAAGAATGAAATAATTTCGTGCTGTGTTTGTCCAACATAGCACAGAACAGCAGTAAAATAAAATTACATTAGAATTCAAATAATATAGTGCCTGTGTTGCAAACATAGCACAGAACACAGCAATAATTCATTCAATCTTATTAAGGTGATATAAAAAGACCGTAAAATATTCCAGGATAGAATGGGTGGACCCATTCCATACAGGAAAACATCTAACAAAGGAACAAATATACACAATACAATAAAATACAGAGAGGTTGAATAAAACCTATACCAGCCGGAAAGTTATTAAAAAAAAAACTATAAATGACTAGAAGAACACACAGCCTTCTCTGTAGGAGTGTTGAACAGGACAAGCCTAGCTTTAAGATAAGGACAATCTCCCCAAGTTGGCTCTTGTCGTGCATTCCAAATCACATAACGGCACATGAGAGCTTTAGAAATATCGTGGTAGACATGTTTCTTGGTTTGACCCAAGAACACAGCAATACAATAAAATACACAAAAATTGAAATAATATAGATGCTGTGTTTGTCAAATCAAAACACACGTACCTTTCAGGCCAAAATCGGCATCAAATTCAACAACTTTGAAGAAAGTGAGTGACACAGGTTTTCAATAAAACATAATTAATTACAATTTTTCCAGAAATGACATTAAAAATAAAAATGGTTATTTTTCCGTGATATGATATTTTTTCACACATTGGCAGTATAGCTATGTCGAAATCTGAAACCATGTCATAATCATGTTTCAAAAATTAATTTTGACTACACCTAGATTTGGTCAAATTGGCAAGGAGGCCTGGACTATGTACGACCTCAATACAGTCATGACGGTGTTAATGTCAAAATTAGCGTTATGAGCACTTACAGCTTAATTTGTGAGCATGGTAGTTTTGGTAATTCTATCAAACATTAAGTTGTTAATTCATTATGTATATAAGGATGACATAGGAAGCTTGACAACTGAATTAGGTTACTACGGTAGGGATTGTGACTAGAATTATTTATAATTTAACATTATAGTAAGACAATCTTGTGTTTGCTTATATTGTATGTTGTTAAAAAGATGAACAAAAGTAAGACAAAGCATACACATTTTTGTTCCCGACATACCACATTTATTTGCAAATTTTATTTTTTATTGTTAGAAATAATACCCAGTGAGCTGTCCCCCGGACGGACACCCCCCCCCCCGGATCCGCGACTTGGGGACATGGTTATATTTCTAAATAGGATGACTTTAAAAAAAATTGGGTGCATAGCCCCGATGACGTCAGTGGATGACGCATCAATTTCGACAAAAATTTGTAGACTTTAATTATTTTTCTTACATATTCGGATGGCCCCAAATAACATATTTGTTATTTGTAGTCATTTTATTTCCACAATATACTTCGTTTATTTCAATTTAATATATATTATTTTCTCCATGACCTCTGTACAAAACAGAAATTTTAAAGGCAATTTTCTCAATTTCTGATTTTTGTTGTTTTTCGAGAATGAAAAAGGAGGACTATTTTTTCTATGAAAACATAACTCAGCAACCATGTAACCCATCGCCATTTTTTAACTCAGTATATGTATTAGGATGGGATGAGCAAAAAATGAAGTTTTTTTCCAACATGTTTTTCAATAGAGCCTAATGAACAAAAATTATGCGTCATCAAGATGTTACCTTTGGGTGTGTGAAAAATACGAGTACATATGATTCACTCTGTATTAAGTACACGCTGTGCCTATATCCTGTTTTTTATTTAAAAAAAACAATTGTTTATCTTGCATTTCTGGCTCCATATGACACCATGTATCGGTCCTGTCTACAGTCCATCACTTAACCGTTTTGTCTTGTCATGTGTCTGTGATTGTCTTTCCTCGTAGTATAGTATAAGACATGTAACTGAGTAATTTTGGGTGTCCTTATTTTGCGAGCATTGCTCCTCTTGGTCATTCCTCCAATGTTATTGTATCTGCGTATCTTTGTTTCCTGGTAAAATAAATGAAACTGAAACTGAAACAATTCAAAATTACTAAATTTCGTAAATAATTTTAAGTGATTTTGAAAAAAATAAGTGGTAAAAGTGCGTTATTGTGGGCTATGTAAGTTGGTAAATTGAGTATTGGGTGCTATGCTGTAGGGGTGCTATGTATATATGCGATGTGTGCTTTTTTATGCAAGTGTGTATGCGTGCTCTGATATTGCTTTATGTGCGGCGTGTGCGCTCTGTGTGTACTGTGAGCTGTATGTATGCATGTGTGCCTATGTGTTGCTAGAGTATTTAAGCAATGGTGGATGCACCTGTGTGCACATTTTGCACGCGCGGTAACTAAGTTTATGACCATACAACCATGTGCAAGGATTTGACCTTGGATGGACCCCGCATGACCTGAAATGACCCTTAAATATTTTTGGTTACTGAATGTTGACTACACCCACCAAGTTTCATCTTCTACTACATATTTAGTGATTTTACTCGGTAAAATGACCTCGCTGACCTTGAAATGACCTTAAAAATTTTTACCACCCGGAATGTTGACTACAACCACCAAGTTTCATCCTCCTACGACATATTTGTGATTGACCTTAACTGACCTCCGCATGACCTTGAAGACCTTAAAATTTTTACCACCGAAGGTTGACCACACCCACCAAGTTCATTCCTCCTACTACATATTTGTGATTTGACTTGGAGACCCCCACAGAACAACTTTTCTGTGGGACCATTATGACCCCACAAGAAACAACTCTTCGTGGTGACCTTTATGACCCACACAGACAACGCTTTGTGGTGAGCTATGACCCCACACAGTACAACTCTTCTGTGGTGATCTTATGACCCCACAGAACAACTCTTCTGTGGTGATCTTATGACCCCCACAGAAAAACTCTTCTGCAATTTTTATGTGTGAACTGACATGGTGACAGGAAATTTGGCAGTTTTTTGTTAAGTGGGCACATGCATTATCAATTGCAAAAACCAAATTTTTTTAATGATCTTGGCCCGCTGCCACACGTTGATTGTGCAATTTAATTTGTTGTACCCACTCGAATGATACATAGTTTCATTGAGTGAATGCTCTAGTATTTCGTTTGTCGGCTCTGGGATGTGATTTTTAATTCGGTTTTCAACGACCCATTTGGCAACACGCATGGATCGTTGTTTGTTTTGTAAGTAGTTAACAAGTGTAATGTTTAATGCTTTACATCGTGTTATTATGGTCATTCTAAGCCACCGTGCAGATGTCATCCACGTTGTCGAATCATGAATGTACAGCTTATTGCCAAACAGTTAGAAACGTGGCATGCAGCACTTTTGCTCGGAAGTTGTGAGTTCTATCGAGTTGAAGAATGATTAAGCTGACTGGATGCTATTGAATGCACTGTGCGTTGCCCATTTCTACTTCATTTTACCACAACAGCAGCAGGTAAGTTTCCTAATTCTTGTGTGTGGTACAGGAATCACAATTGCTGGTATCACCTATGAATCAACAGATATCATGGGCTATGCAAACAAACTACCAGTCTGAGTAATCATATCCTAATACGTTGTCATGGTTGCGTGTCAGACAGAAAAAAATAGAGCAATCTGAAAGTTTATGTCATGTGTTGATCAACATAAAAGATTTTTTCATTCAGGTCCCTAAGGAATGCGTATTATAGTAATAGAATTATTCAATGCTTCAATGAATTTTTGAAATACAGGTCAGGTGAGTTTAACAATTAGGGAGTGTTTAAATTAGTTGCTGACTTATTCGATGTTGGAATCTGATATCGCAGAGTATATGAAAAAGAATTTAGACTTAAATCAAATGCATAATACTTCTGTGTAGGATTTTTCCTAGATCGTACAAGTCCACTAGATCGTACATAACGAGGGAAAGAAATTTGGCTGGTTTAATCTTTTTGTTCAAATTGGAAGGTGAGTAAACTCTTTTACCGTCGCCCTAAGATTTAAAATACAGCTTCGCCAAATGCGTGTCAAAGACTCTACACTCGTACTTATATAAATGTGGCCTTCTGTTAGTTCGCGCCATTGATTGCATTAATTGCCGTCTCTGTTCCTGTTGTAATTGATTTCAAACTGTCTTTGTAATGATGCCATGTGTAATATATATATGAAACATATTTGTTTAAATAAAAAACAATTTATTTGTCATAAGTACTAAGTGTGTGTCAAAGGCTATATATGCAAATAAATGAATGACCTTGATAGGTGGAACGCATTGTGTATTTTGGAATATATCCTGCGGGCTTTCTTTTGTAGGGCACTAATATTAGAAAAAATGTCATAGAATGCCTTAATTATATTCTTGCATGCCTGGATACCTGCTGTGAATGGGGGTTACCATGCAGGTTCCTAGTGCTTTCGTAGGTATGGAAAGAAAAGTAATTAATTTTTCCACAGAAATATTGTAAAAACTTTTGAATACACATTACCATAATATATATGGCATACCATATGCAACACGTATTGTGAATTTAAAATTTCATGAAATTGATGTAATATAATCTACATTTAAATTTGATAATGGTTTGTTTGTTTTATACAATGAACTGGGTTAAGTTTAACCAAATAATGATTCATTCTACTCAAAGTCAACGTTAAAATAAATTCGTGTTGACTTTTTTCGTTCTGTGGGCCTTCTGCCTGAAAGACAAGTACCTGCACACCCACAAACACAACTCTACAAAATCAACCTCAATGATAATTAAAAGGGAAATGGCACAAGGATACACAATACCTTTTCTAGAATTGACAGACAAACACCACATACAAGTGGAAATTTTTCTAAAAGTTATGAACTTCTGTTTCTCATTATGTTATAAAACAGAGGACGGATGTTCTTATCTTTTGGAAGAATCAAAACCAAATATACATGTACTAACCAATGAGCTTGCAAATTTGGGAGGTTTGAAATATCAATTAGGTATTAAAGTACTTATGCATAAAGGCCCATAATACGTGATACTCCAACATTGTTGCCATAAATCAAATTCCTATTACAATCAAAGTGATGCTTACACTTGATGCCCATTTGATGACATTAAAAGTAAAATAGATAAATGGCAAAGAATGTGGTCAACTGGGTTAGAGACTATTGAAACCTATGGTTAAACATAGCAAATTACCAACCCTGCGTGGTGGGTTCTTATCTTACTTAACCTAAAGTTTAAAATATAAACCTTCTATTATCAATGTAAAAAACCAAGATAATAACTGCCTTAAGATGGGCCATTAGGTCTGCTTTATTTCCTGTTAAAACAATGGCTGAAAGACCCTCAAAATCTCCAACGAATGATGGACTCGAATTTATTTTTTTTTTTTTTTTTTTTTTTTGTTCTCCGACATTGACACCCCCACCCCCATCAGTCAAATACAAAAAGTATATAAAAACAATAATCTTGCATTAATGTCTTGGATGGAAACGCCATGTTATTGTGCATCATTTAAGCAAGCAACCTTCTGACATACCTCGTAATAATTGGCTCATTGAAGAATCCAAGAAAATGGACTTTACATACATTACACTTGGATTAAAGACTTGAACCGCCTACTCTACGATCAGACAAACACAAAGAACGTAGCCTTCTTGTGAACGCGCTTCCATGGTTGACAAGGGAGACTTGGCTTAACAACGCCAAATCAGAATGTCGAGGAATGCGAAAGAG
>JAMKCH010026960.1:0-25995 GCA_023653785.1 Ophioderma brevispina
AACTTGGACATGAACTGAACTTGTGTGATCTGGGTATCATAATACACCCAAAACCAGGGGTGTATTTTAAATACACTGGTGAATGGAAGGTACCCTGAACTGTGCCAAGGGAATTGAGATTTTACTAGTCAGAGTGACTAACTTCTTTCATGGGAACATTTGGCCAAAATATCTGAATTATATGCATAAATTCTTTAGTAGACTGGGGATTTCTAGTTTTGGTCCAGTTTGTGTTCATTGGAACAGGCCAAAATATCTTACTTATATGCCATAAAATTCTGTAGTAGACGGGGATTTCTAGTTGGGCCAGTTGTGTTGGTGGTTTAAAAGTGTGATATTTAACACCATGGTACTAACGATTATAATAACATCAGATTACCAATCTTGTACTGGACTGCCACTGTCCTGACTCCTGGGAATTTGGGGATGGTTTTGGAAGAGTAGAAATGTCAGAATTGACAAATTGCAGCTTAAAAAAATTGTTGTTTATAAAACCCAATTTGTTTTTACTCCAGGTTTTGGGCATTAATTCGGTATGCTAGAATTCAAGTGGAAACAAACAAACGATATTGTCAACAGTTATTTGTATACCTCTTACTATCTAAGACAGACTTGGTTTTGCAAACATAGCATGTGTTTTGATGATGTGGTAGATGAACTAAGACAACCTGTCCATGTACAAGTAAAAATGAGATTGCATTTTCAAATTTGGAAAACAAATCAGTTCATTTGCGGACCAAATTTATGGGGTGTGTGTTTTGAAAAGCTCATAAAAATACTCTCTAATATGTAAAACATATTAGGGCGTCGATTCCTAAATGTATAAACGCAGCTGGCCTTTTAAGCGGTGTAATATTGCAGAATGGTTTAAATGGAAGCTTACTTTCATACCAAAGTTGCAAAAATCATAAAGAAAGACCACATTTTCCATCACTAAATCGTAAAATGAGTACCGAGAATTTCTTATAAAGTACCATCTGTCACAATTTGATGCAATAAAAGTTAAAAACGTATAAAAAAGAGAAAATTGGGCACAATTTTTGGAGTATGCGCTGGAGTTGTTCGCCACTTACCGAAGTTACCAAAAGCATTGCGGGAGCAGCAAGGCTATTGCCACTGCGGAGGGGGTGGCGGGGGTGGGTACTTTCCAGGTGACGGACTGCAGAAGGAGCTCAATCACGCATGCTGAATATCGTGCGACGGCGCAAAAATCAAGGATGCTGACATCAATGAATGCCCGATTGAAACAGAGGTGGTGAAACTTTACCGTGGAAGTCAACTTTTTGATTAAAATTTTCCTAAAATATGTGGATTATTTTTGTAATAAATAAAACTGACTCCTTGTATTAAGTTGCAACTTAATAGGTGAAGTATGATTGCATACAAAGCAAAAGCTCCGGCGATTCCATCGGGCTAGCCTGTCTTTTAATGCCGACTGGCGTAGGTTACATAGATCGCTAGCCGTCCGTTTAAACGTTTAAATGGCAACAAATTTCCATTTAAACATTTAGACAATTAAACAGAAATCAACAGCCTTAAAAAATGCATAAATGTTTATTAAAGACCTGCAATTGGGCCTTTTAGGGTAAATGTTTATGGGACATTTGTTGTTAAAGTAATTTTTGTATTGAATTGATTATTACATAAATTGCAAAATTTTCACTTCAGTTGGTAGTTGTTTTAATATCACAAGAGAACATTGTGTGCATGTACAGAACAATTGTGTATAACCATTTAAACACAAAAAGTAACAAACAAATTTATGCAAAATTCGGTAAAAAAGGAGGCACGGACTATGTTGAAGTTCGCTTGCCCCAAAATCTTAAGGCTGATGGTTGAGCTGTGAAGATGTCAAAATACCGTAAATAATGATGAAAATTTGTTCAGGAACAGTAGGCACATTGTTCATGCTACTCAGTCAATCATAGTATTGCGAGATGACACAAACTGGGGGAAAAATATTGCCGTGTGAACCATGGTCATACCAGGGGGGTAGGACTGCCAACTAACAGCAAACAGCGAATTCAAAAAACAGCATCCACTTCCGGGTGTAGTCTTTTTCAAAGACTTACCGAAGGAGGCGCTCTTCGCACTTCGAACGGTTACACACATTCTTGACTAAAGACTAGGCCTGGTCACGAATATGTAACATCTTTAAATGATGTTATTGGGGAAATCCATGTTTTGCAGTGAGGGTAATCCACTAACCCGACGGGTTTTGACATTAATAATTTTTTCCTAAATTATCATGATATTACTAAATGTAATTGACTAAGGTTTTAATAGGCAGATTTTTCAATGAAACTGAGATAGAGACTGCCATAGCAATGCAGTTTAGCAGTTCCCCAAATTAACCGTTTGCAATCCCCAAATGGCCCGAATTGACAGATCGATGTTCCTACCCCCCTGGTCATAATCAGTTAAAACGAAAACCAATAATCTCAGGCGAGACTTCCAAGGAATATGAAAATTATGGCTTGGCATTGGGCAATATTTGGCATACGTGAGGCATGGTTTAATTTGTAGCTGTCGGGAGTTGCAAGACCATATGGATTGTGAGTGCCAGTTGTCAGAAGTTACATCAAACCAATGACTTATATAAGATAGACAAGAGCATTCCACACAACAGCGTAACCAAAACGAGGTGCCCAAAAGTATAATTAATGATCATACGCACTTCATTATCCTAGTTTTGGGCACCACCTTATTTGGGCGCCGGCTATAGCTGGCAGCCCATAAGCAATCCGTGTGTGCTGGTATGTGTGTGTGGATGTGTGTGGGAGGGGTAGGTGTGTCACTGAAAGTGTAAGTTTTTTTTTTAAATGACCTTTACAATTGAAAAGTTTAACTTCAAGACTTGGAACCAAACTTCTGCATAGGTGCACAATGGGATCCCTCAAGGTGATGAGGTCAAGGTCATGTTGAAAGGTCAAGGTCATGTGAGTCAAGTTGAAAAATGGGCTTAAATGTAAAATTGATCTAAATTGAAACTTGAAGTTCAATGGAACCAAACTTATGTCCTAGGTGCACCATGCGTCCCCATAGGGTGAGAGATCAAAGGTCACGTGCAGGGTCAAAGGTCGGGCGGCCACAGCTTATATTCTTTGATATAGCGCAGCCGTAAGCCGAGAACCGCGAAATTCTAGTTTGGTTTACGTATCGTCGTATTTGGAAAAAGTCTTTATGCATTTTGATGAGAACACGTGAGATTTAACGTTCGCCCCACTTAGCGAGGAAACACAACAATAACAACCGATGGCCACATCTATCACTCGGACCCAATCAAATACATCTTTTATGTGCAAAATTAACAGGGGTCATCAGGACTTGTTGTGCATTAGGTTGCAGGAAAGCTTTTAAATGCATGGTTTCTTTAATCGATTGGTTTTAGCATAATTATTGCAAAAATCGGGCCTGATCAGGCAATGGAACACTGGGGAATGCAAACCCTGATAACATAACGCGTGACGCACCGATTTATAGGTAAGGTGCTTGTGCATAACAGCGACGACGCGCGGCGGTTGCGCAACAAGAAGGATGGCGCGCGAGGTGTGAGGAGAAAATAGGTTACGCTGCTGGCCCTATTCAATAACACAAGCGTTCCCCTCTTGGTTTATATTGCTAGCTTCATGCCATCAAAATACATTATGTCAAGCTGTGGTCGTGGCCTTGAATGCGTCCTCAGGTGGATTCATCACCTGAAGACCACCATTCAAGAGCAATTGATTCAAGAAAGATCAAATGAGCTTATTCCTATACACGGCAGCGCACCGATGTATTCACATGGCAGTCTAATGCACTTCGACCTTATTTGCACGTCACATGACGAAAATTCCCAGAAGAGGGATCAAAATACATCCAAAAAAAAGGTTGAAAAAGACTGAACACAAGTAAAGTAAATTGACCACCAGTAAATGTAAATTGACCAAAATGGCATGTTTTGTTACACAATAAAGTTTGTGTTCTACTCGGAATAATTTGTCAAAATACATCTCGCTTGAAGAGTCCCTGAATCTGTCCCCTCCCCCACCCCCCCAGACCATGTTAGGGAACAAGCAGCACCGCAAAAATGGCAATCGGTATGGGAGGTACTGAACATGTCCTTTTTGACATCTGCAAAAAAGCATGCCAGATACACATTGAATAGTGGCAGTGATTCCACTTGAATCCAATATAGCACCTGACAGACAAGTATGTTTAAAAATGTCTATTAAAAACCAAGGCATTGGTATGTGAGCTGACCATTTGCTTTGTTTAACTCTGCCCAAAAACAAAGCATGCCAGTGCACATTAAATGGTGGCAGTGATGTCACTGCCATCAGCTTACAGTCAGTCAAGATAAAAGCCTGCCAAATGCACATTGCCATGTTGGCAGTGATGTCACTGCCATCACTAGCAGTCATCACGATAAAAGCAATGCCCAATGCTACAATGATGTTGTCAGTGATGTCACTGCCATCAGCTTTTACGTCGTCAAGATAAAAGCCTGCCAAATGCATATTGAATGGTAGCAGTGATATCACTGCCATCACTTACAGTCATTCAAATAAAAACCTGCCAGATTGCCACATTGCATGTGTGGCAGTGCTGGTCACTGCCATCAGCTTACAGTCAGTCAAATAAAGCCTGCAGAATGCACATGAATGGTGGCCGTGATGTCACTGCCACAGCGTACAGTCAGTCAAGATAAAAGCCTGCCGATGCCAATGAATGGTGGGTGATGTCACTGCCATCAGCTTACAGTCTGTCAAGATAAAAGCCTGCCGATCAACAATGAATGGTTTCAGTGATTCACTGCCATCAGCTTACATTCAGTCAAGATAAAAGCCTGCCAGATGCACAATTAATGGTGGCAGTGATGTCACTGCCAACAGCCGTACAGTCAGCTGCAAGAATAAAAGGCCTGCCAGATGCACAATGAATTGTGGCAGTGAGTCACTGCCATCAGCTTACAGCCAATAAAAGCCTGCCCAGATGCCACAATGAATGGTGGCAGGGATGTCACTGCTATCAAAATAGCAGTCATTAAAATAAGTTTATTATTGCTCTTAGAATATACCCCCATGCAATGTTAAATCTTAAATTGTTTTTCAAATAGTGGATGTGACCTAGTCACCTCATGAGCTAGTAAAATCTCAATTCCTTGGTACAGTTCAGGTAATTACATTACACCAATGATTTTTAGAAAACACCCACTGGTTTTTGGGTATGAATATTTGATACTTAGATCACACAAGGTCAATTCATTTTTAATGGTTGTACAAATACAACCCCCTGAACCTGTGTCCTTTGTGGATGAGCATTTGTAGCTCTCGGTGAATATTTTACATCTAGGAGTTGACTCTTTAATAGCATGGTCTCATAATCACTGACAGACTATATTTTTCAAAACCATATTCAAATGAGTGTAGGCAATATTCGTTTGACCTTACACACGACTCGTCTATCATATCCAAATGTGAATGTATATAACACCGGTAGTGTTACAATTTCTGAAATTTTCACGAAAACATGTCAGTTCATAGCAAGTCACCCAAAGGAGAAAGCGGCAAGTAACAAGAGGCGCCCTATCTAATATATGGGTAATGCCTTGAGTTACACTGATGCTGTAAAAGTGACAATATTCCAGAGAATTAGTTTGTTGACTCTTCTAGTTTCTGACTGGAAAGAAGTCTCTATGAAATACAACAACAATAAAAATAAATTGTTCCCAAATAAACCAAAATAGTAAACTAGTCGCTGAACCAGAACTTAACCCCAAAAACCTTTGTGCTACATATTGTGTGTGTGTTTTTGTTGTTGTTTTGTTTTTTTGGGCTGAAACTATTCTGTCATCTTTGTCTCCCTGCCTGCCTGTCCTGCTTGCCTTTCCGAGTATGTTTTTTTGGCCTGAACATTCTGTCATTCGTCCTCCATGCCTGCTGTCCTCTTGCCTTTCCAAGATTTAAATGTACAAGAAAGTTACGTTTTGGTGCCATTTGAAAAGCTGAAGTTTAATTGCAACCATAGTTCAGGTCATTTTGCAATATGGGAATCTCTATATGTTAGGGGTCAAAGGTCACATCTGAAGTCTAGTTGTCATATTGACTAAATAGTTTAAACGTATTCATGAAGGTCGGATTTGCATGTCAGGGGACACTAGTGATCCACTGATTCCTTGTTTTATTCATTGCCAAAAAGTTACATGCTATGCAAGTTTCTTTTATTGCTTTTTTGCCTACTTTGTTTTTTAAATGCTTTATGATCAATTGTTATTATTTTTCCATTATTTTAAAAGGAGAAAAAAAGCCGTAATTTTACGTTACAAAATTTGATTTTTTTTTAAGGAGGTGCCCTTGGGTGTCCTGAGACAAAACTTTTGTTTTTTCCCCAATTTGCACAACGATCAATAGACCCTACGTAATAGGCAGCTATGCTGTAAGGGCAAGAGAGCCACATTCCATGACTACCATTAGCAATCAACCTGTGTATTAATTCCAGAGGTGCACAAGTTGTACAGGGTTTTCTTGGTATTTGCCACCATAGGGGCAGGGAGAATTTATGTCAATCACCAAATGTGACGTCATATTGCATGGGGCTATACACAGTTACCTTTGAACACCTAGGGCTTTTCATAAAAGACCCCTAAAATGTAACCCCTATATATGTGCTAACAGGATTAATTAAGTTGTTTTCTTCCCCCTTTTACCCTTTTTTTCCCTTCCCCTCCTTTTTCCTGTTAGATTAGGCAAGTGGTACTTCAGTTTTCTATGTTTTTTGGTCACCTGCAGTGAAGCGTTGAGAAATACTCTCCAATTGCTTCCCCCTTTTCAATATATATCCCATAGAAAAGGAATAGTGGAAATGTTTGTTGTAGTTGGATGGAAACTGTTGAAATTGCCACAGCCAAATTTATAACATTTGATACCACTGTGCATACATTTTTCTCTCCAATAAGTCAAAACGAACGATCTTTGCAAACAGTCACCTCGTTTCAACACGTCGAGATGTGTGTCGTATTTACATCTGGTGCTATAAGGCCCAAAGAGAGAGTTTTGTCTCAACTTCCTGTTAAGCACTATGCATTTATTGTAAAAAAAGTTATGTGCTTGCATTTTTTTTATTGGATTTTTTAGAGTTTTTTTCTTGACCATTTCAAAAAACGGTAAGAAATATCCTCTAGAAACCTTAAAAAAGAAAGAAATGTTTTATTTTTTTTATTTTTTTTACACCTGAAATGAACTTTTTTGTTGGGCTAGCTTGTTAGGGAATCTCACATTAACCATGCAGGGTTACACAAATTGTTAAAGTTAAGTAAGTGGCCCAAGTAGGGTTTTAACATGGGGGTTAACATAATGGTGCTTTGATATGGGTCAACACTAGATCAAAGAAGATAGCAACAACCCTGTTGATCTCAAATATTCAAGGGCAGGGCTGAAGTGTCGTAGAGCATCGTTGCCACCAAATACATTGACAATAGGCCACATCAAGTACCGTGGGTCAATACTGCATTGCATTGCAAGCATACTTTGTAAACTAAAAATTGGAAACCTGCTCTGATTTTGATATATCAAACAATGTATTTTCTGTTTTGCCTTAAAGGTGTGTTGTTCCGATATCTCTGGAACCCCGATACCCAGCAGTAACATCTTTTGATATCAGATGAAACGGCCATATTTTTCATTGTCGTCCTGAAAAATTTGAGCTCTCAAATCCATTCATTCCCAAGATATAAAGTAAAACCACTGGAATGATGGGTGTAACCATCAATATTAGCACAAGTATGAATAGGGCTTTGCAGTATTGCATTATTTGCCTTCCATCCATCAAAACCCAAGTTTGTTTCCACGGTACGGATGGGGTTGTTATGTGCAAGTTGCCAGGCTCTCAACATCAAGTAGAGAACATTAATCGAACAAGCACCTTTAAGAAGTAACTTGGGGATAATTTACTATATTAATTTGCCCAAAGCTAGCAGTTATTGAAATAGTCCCCCGGTGACACACAAAAACACAATAGGGATAAAACAAATTCAATTAAGAGACATGGAGACATTTCCAGAAAAAGAAGCACCCCCCAAATTGATTTTTAACCCATGTTTTTTGCATATTTGGAAGGTAACAATTGTACTAGATCACACCTTGAAGTGAATAAGCCAAAATACGCCTCTTTATGTGATTAAGATGTTGTTAGAATTTTTTTTCATGCACGAAAGAAATTCACAAAGTGGTTTTCCATAGAGCCTGATTCGATTAGCAGGCAAATTCATAAAACAAGGGTTGCCGTTTTCGTTGTACTTTTTTGTCCAAAAACTTTCAAAACGTTCTGGTTAGGTGGTCGACAACCGATTCAGTGCAATTTGAGAGAAATTTGTATCCTCTTAAAAAAATCTCCTTTGGTCACGTTAATTAATTAAGTCATTTTAAAATTTTGAGTTTTGACAATTAACGTATTAAATTAAAAGGAATGCTGCTTAGAGTGCCTCTGGTCTAGTGGATATAAAGCACTGACTCGGATCCAAAGGTCATGGTGTTGAGTCCCGCTACTGCCAATTGCGTTGTGTCCTTGGGCAAGACACCACCTCATGAAAATTCCTTGGACACAAAACAAATGGACTTCAGGTTTAAGACAAATAACCTCCATTTCAGTAATTTTTGCCTCTTAAATCTAGCTAAAATAAGGGATCTGGATTATTGTGGCGATTATCACTCCTTTTGATTTAAAAAACTCCTTGTGTATCCATTCCCCAAAAAAAATATGTACCAAAAGTGATAATTTTGTCGTGCAAGCAAATAACTGGCTCCAACCCTTATCCCTAATCCCTAACCGTAATTTTGTGTCTGATACATGTTGAGCCTGCCTGCATGAAGGCTAAAGCATAATTTGGCCACAATATTCAACCCATTGTTATTGATACCCTATAAACCATGAAAGCTTGAGTGAATCCCCATCTTCTCCATATCATCTGTGAGCTTATCCCTTTTGAACAACTCTTACCAATTCATCGCATTTCAATCGATCAATAATATTGGCTCTTGCTGTTGGATTTCGGCCACTTTTAAGTAACATGTGAAACCCAATACCTAGCTGGGCATGATATCTTACACCAGTTATCTATATGGATGGATTCAAATATGCACGAGCACTGTCATAATAAGGGAGTGTGTTGCAGGGTCGTGGAAGAGGCTCGTAAATACAATAGCTGCCCTTTGTTACATAACTTTCTACAAGGACAATTTAAAAATCTGTCTTGACAATCGTATCTTGCATCTAGACATGTGTTTGACAATATAAAGCATAATGCATGTCCTAGATGAAGACTAGTCGCATGATCCAAGACACATGCTTAAATTTAGACATGTCCTTCTCTTAGACATGTCCTGGCAGAAGACTCCAAATCCAAACATGTCTCAAACTGATTTCATAGGATGTGTCCTATAAATTAGTGTCTTGTGCAGAGATATGGCTTTGTGTCTTGGCTAAAACATGTAAAATAGACATGTCTTGCATTCAGACATGATTTTAGATGGTTTAGATTAAGAGAAGATATCAGTAGCTTCCCACAATGCATAGCTTCTAATGGAGGTTTTTGTACAGGTACTGATGTGAATCGTTAGCGATGAAACATGGCTAAATTAATAGTACTGATCACAAACTTGCATTTTAAGAATGTTTCATCTCTAACGATTCACGTGACTACCTGTACAAAAATCTCCATTGGAAGCAATGCATTGTGGGAAGCTACTGATTTCTTCTCTTGTTTAGATTTATGTCTTGAGATAAGGCACATGTTATATCGTCATGTGAGTGCAATAAGGTCTTAGGTGCAATAGCTGTCATGTGTTACATCTATGTGCTGCCGTGTGTTACATCTATGTGCTGCCATGTATGTGGATAACTCAATTTATCTTGCCTTGAGTCAGCGGCTCTTGAAATGGTTCTTAATGCGACTTGTCTTCTGAAGAACCATTTCAAGAGCCACTGACCAAAGACTTGGCATAATACTATAATTTTTGATGGGAATTTCTGACAAATGGCAGCTATTGCCACTTCCAACCTTGTTGCACTCACACAGGCGTATTTTCTTTGTGGAAGACCTGTCCAAATGCAAGACACGATAGTCACATGATTTTACAGTGTATGTAAATACTGAGGACTGGGTAGCACCGTAGTGTCTTTTTGTTGGCATTTGACTCATATCAGAAGCAGGTTCAGTATTTGGTATTGTAAAGAAATTCTTGTGCGTGTTAGCTCAAGAACCCCAGATGTTAGGATTGGCCAATTAAGCTTAATTGTGAACAGAAATTGTTTCGGAATCTAGACCAATATATTTTGGGTCCAATTTTTGTCAAATTTTGTATATTTTCAACGTCAGTTTCAGAATCTTAGCCACATACAATCCTATCCAGACCAAAAATCCAGAAACTCCTCTGGGACTGTGGCACCATTAAATATGATATGGATTTTTGCTCACAGGATTTTGAGCACTCTTGAGTAATGCATGAAACATGATACCGAATGGTTTACTAATAGTCTGCTAGTAATTTCATGGACAGAGTGAATGTGTTATGTTAACCCGTTGCTTCCGCCTCTCACTAATATGGTGGTAGCTCCCAGAGCGATTCATTCATGTGTTAAGCTTCTTTGATGGATTTCAGTGACACATGGAAACCTTGGGCCCAGTTGCATGTGTGACCTGAACAACTATGAGGTCAAAGGTCATATAAGGGTTATTTGGGGTCATTTCAACCCAAATGTTAACCCTAGACATAATTGTCCACTGTATCAACATTGATGGATTTTCAATGGTACTTGAAAACAAATGGATCCAAATGGGCTCCCCACACATCTTTCTATACCGATTGCGGCATTTGGCGGGGACATATTATTATGGGGCATATAATTCCAAATTCTGCTTGATTCTAACAGTCGGTCCCAGTTTTGCTGACATATCTTCTGAAATGTGTATGGATGGCAAAACTGTGCACTAAATTTCCCTTAGAAAAATATTGTGGTTTCTAATCAAACTGTGATACCTAGAGTAAAGGGGATAAGCACAGCAAGCACTCATTGCTGTATAATGTAATGAACTTTGCCTTTTGGAGATGATAATGCTCAACCGATTGTACTATTTACTAGTGATAAACATTGCAACTGACTCCGTGCAGTACCGTCAATATGTAGGCCATCAATCAATGACAATCCTTGCAGATATGGCCGCACGAAATGTGCTCATCAAATCTGATATCGAGTATCTCCTGCCTGTATTGTGTAAGCGCTTATTTTTGGAGAGATAAAATTCTTGTGTCTTTCTCAATAATCATTCCAGTACATTTCAGGTGTTGCCAAGAGATTGATGTTTTGTCAAATTTATTTAGTTTGCTTGTAAGGTTATTTTAAGTCTTTATATTCTAAGCTTCATCCTTCCATTGCACTGATCTGAGTGAAATGGAAATCTTAACCCCCTGGGCACTACTAGGCTATGATACAATATGTCTGATTGGCTCATTACAGGACATAACATGAGATAGCCCTCTGAGAAACCAATCAAAATAGTGCTTCTGTATCTCTGTGTAAACTAAACCAACATTCTTACAGTATCTCTGATTTGCTCATTACATGATATTACCTTCCAAGTAACCAATCTAAATAGTGCTTAGATGCTGATAAATAGGCAGGTAAGATTAGGGTTTTAAATGTGAAGGGTTACAGAACCGGTCTCCTGACCCCCTGGCTTAAAAGTCACATTTTATGCTACCCAAATTGTTTGCTCTGCAGTGATTAGTATGCAACTACGGCTGATTAATCATTTGTGGATTAGAATCGAACACACACGAGCGTGGACTGCGTGATTTCTGAGGAATATCGCACCTCGTTTTTGGGCGACGAGTAATTGCGTAGAAGGAATGCGCGAACCTCCGCGTAGCCTGTTGCGCTTATATGAGGTGGGCGTTATCTCCTGTTCCTAAGTACTTTTTAATCCCACTGTAGTTACAGATATGATCTTTGGAAGATTTCAGAAGTGTATCTTTCTGTTTGTAAAAAGGACAGAAGCTAATGCAGCGCATATAGGGGGACACTGTAACTGTAAGGCTTCTGTGATCACATATTCTGATATAACACTAAAAAGCACTACTTAAAAATTAGGTTTGGAACCAGCCATGTAACTTTTACGGACAATTTCGGAATCCGGGATTTTTTGACCATAAATAAAAAACAATTCCGGAAATGTAATTTTTTTTAAACTTTTTTTTTTCAAGTTTGAGATCAAATGGTTATGATAAAGGTAGAACTGCATCAAAAAACCAAGTTGTTTAAATACCAATTTATTTTGGAGAAGGGGGTCTTGTACCTTAAAATGCGTAAAAAATACAAGTTCCGCGGAGCTCCAACGGAGATAGCTAAAATTGGCATTGCCGTCGGTTCAAATTTGAGTTTCAGGAAAGGGACTACTCCTCTTGTTACATCTCTGTTGGAAATAAGCTTTCGCAAGGAATTCATATGAAGTGAACCAAACATAAAACAGCACTAAAAACCACCAAAACATTGTGAGTAGTTATAACAACATTGACAAAATATCTGGTGGGTCGCAACAAACGACTATTGCTTTAAACCAAATCAGTTGATATGTTTAATTGTGAAATATAGAACAAAATTGTTTCTTTTTAGCATTGATAATGTTGGGCATATATAGGATTTGTTTGCAGAGGTATTGTGTTCCAGGAACTTAACTGTTTGTTTGTTGTAGTGCGTGGACGTGTTGCATACACAGAATTGCAAACATCTCTCAAGATTGGAAATATACCATCACGTTGGGTTGGGACAACATTTCCTGTGTGGATACAACGATATTAAAGCTGCTGATATTGCACTGTATACTCAGTACATATTACCACACAAACTTGTTGCAATTATATAAAACATCATTACAGACTGTATATGGCCTGTTACAATGAACTATGTGAATGATTGAAACAAGTCTTAATATGCGAACCAAACACAGGAACACCATTTTATTGAATACATTTGATAAATAATAAGGACGTGGTTAATTTTTTATTAAGTTATTGGAAAATTCCTCAAAACTACATAAGATCAAAATAAGAAGGCTTTCTAGAACCCATAACAGTAGTGATATATAACTAACCAATGCAATGAACAATGCACTATGACAAAAAGGAGTAATGTCAAAATTAAAAAAAAAACAGCGTATAGCCCACTGGTTAGGAGATTTGCCTGTGGGCTGAGGCCCCGGATCGAAAAACTGGGTAGGGCCACTTTGCTGGATTCAATCAAATTTTTAATAAAAACTTTCTTTGGCTCTGGAATTTGTTGTCCAAATTTGATACGTTGTATGGAATAAATCCTGGGAAATCAAGGCAAAACTGTATTCCCGCTATTACCATTGCTATCCATATCATTTACTGATTCCTTGATATCAGAAGATGTCATCCGGGGGGGGGCGAGTATCATGTTCCTACTGTGCAGGCTCTAACATACCCCGTGCAGTCACTTCAGTGGCCTTATTGCCATGTGTGTCTATTGTTGTGAAGGCTGCAATCTTTAAATTTCAAGAAAAACCATAACGCTGTGAATGAACAACAAGAATAGTCTTTTAAAAAGACAACCATCGCTTAGCGAGGCTGTTAGTACTTAATATGTTAGTGTTTTGTAAATACTCAGAGATCATGAGAAACCCCCTTGTATATTTAGAGAGATAATATAACCACAGATAGACAGGCTCAACCATATTCATGCATCAACCTTTAATTGTGATTATACCACGTTTGAAAATCCAGCCTGATATTTCAGCCATATCCATTTCATGGTGAGTGCCCCCTGTTATCCAATAGAGTCTATAATATGTTTAACCCACAGTAATTGCACACGAGATTACAAACTTCACTTCAGGAAAAGTTTCAAAACAATGCTTGACACATGAGGCAATGAGGTATCAACTCCTTGTGTGCACAGTTCAATAGCTTTCATTCAATGTGTATTTAGAAAACACACCTGAGTGTTATGTATAATATTGATACCTAGAATAACCAGATCAGTCATGTCAATGTAGTTACAAGTACAACCCACTGAAATGTGTCCTTGGTTGAGAGCATTTATTGTAAGTCATAGTGTGTGCTACTGGGCATTGTTGAAACACATAATGGTACTCTCAAAAACCATGGATCAATCTGACCATAACATTTAATGTCAATGAACTGGAAGTTAGCACTGTGATGGTTGCGCTATCATCCAATCAAAAGTTTCTAGCTGCTTAGGAGCTCTTAGGAAATGTAAATGAAATTCCTAGTAGGCAATACCATGTCATTATTCTTAAAATAATTGGGAACCAGAGGAATTTTGCACATGCTACATGAGACAACCACACAACTCTGTGCATTGACGGTTATGTATTCTGCCAATCATTGCTTGCTACACATATTGCTAGGGTAACTTGCAAGATCGGCTTTTATCATTCCGATTATACCACTTTCGATGGAAACCGCGTAAAAACTACCCCGTTGGTACAGAACAGCAGTTGGCCAGGCTCCCATATAGGTTCGAGGTAATCCAGATCAATCAGATGTAAATACGGGACACATCATGATGCGGATTTCACGTATTTGTTATCAGTGATCTCAAGAACCCACTGCCAGCAGTTTTTTCTATATACTGTACGTTTTATTTTTGAGCCACGTGCGCAGTGGCGCAGAACCTAGCCAACAAATGCACCTTGATAATATACTAAGACCATTTTTGAAGAAAAAAACAGATAATCAAATAATGAAGTAGAATTTTTGTATGCCTTGACAATGTGTGTTTCCTCCAAGATGCACTAGAGCATGATCGACCATTTGATGACCTTAAAAGACCACACCAGGCTGAATAAACACAGGACAACAATTTGAGGCAAACCTTGTTTGCAAAAATTCCAATTTTCAAAGCATACAGAGCCATTTTGAATTTCTCATTGGTTTTCTCAAACCTCGCAAATCGAAATTCGTATTTTAGAAACACCCACACAAACTGTATTCGCTGTAAATGTATACATTGCTATAACGACAAGGTCGAAAGATAAAGGAGCCGATCTGCAGGTTGGACCTTTTATCGGACTAACAGTGGTTGAGATGTAGAGGAAATGGACATGAATATTTCATTGTATGCTTGAAAAATATCCGTTGTAACAAATTGTATAATAATTTCTATGTGTGAAGTCGAAGTGTCCTCATGCATGCTGTGTAAATGCTCCTATATGTGTGCATTTGTAGTTTGATTATTGTGTACTGTCGCAATATCAAAATAAATTTGAAAGGTTTAATAAACTATTCTGGCCAAACAGGAGTAAATCAGGCACAAGTCGCATCTAGAGGGGTAGTATACAAACATCCTCCACCCCACCAAAAAAGTGGAAAGAGATGTTTTGGGTACAAGGAAAATAATGGGATAAAACAAGCAGACAGTTTCAGGTAATACTTGTTTAGGTTCAAGCTTTGGTCAACTACAGAGAGTGTATTGAGTCAATCCCACAATGCACCATTTTTGGGGAAATTTCACCTCAATAGGATCATGTGATCCCACAAAAATCCTATTCTTAACGCAGAAAACCCCGACTTCACACACGCTCATTTTAGCCCACAAAGCGTTAGTACTTAGGAAATTTTTAGCATGAACATGAAATGTCTTGTGGTTCTTAAAGGTCCCAGGAAATGAGATAATAAACCTACTCCAAATCTTTACAGGGCATTCCATTCCAATAAACAGGGCCATAAAAAAGAATACACTACCAGTGACATCATTAGTGACATCATTAGTGAAACTATTGATTTTCAGTCAGTGCCATGAATAGATTCACACCAGTCACCTGGAATTTTCTATTACTCTCTGAAAAATCAATAGTTTCACTAATGATGTCATCACCAACCCAAATATTGAATGCTTTCTCGTCCCTCCTTGTAGATTTGACAAAAAAAAAAAAAAAAAAAAAAAAAAAAAAAAAAAAAAAAAAAAAAAAAAAAAAAAAAAAACTTTTTATCCCTAAGTACTGACTTGTGTTTAGTATAGTGCGGTATAGGCACATTACAATGCATTATGGGATTGGTTCAAAATACCCTCTGGTTTAACTATTTGTTATGAGGGCAAACTTTGGTCTGTCAGATCTTTTTTGTCAGTTATATTGCATTTTTTTTGGGGGGGGGCATAAAATAATTTAAATTCATCCTACCACTAATTTGTTTTAGTCTCAAAATGCATTAAAATCCCTTTAATTTTCATCAATTCTGGACAAAAATTACCTTACTATCATGCTTTGTTATCGCCGATTTCACCCATACCGCAAAATTCGGCATACTTCCAAGCATATGGCAAGTGCTTATTTTGGTGTTTCTAGATAAATACATTTGTTGTTTTGTTTTTAGTTTAACAAAATTGAACTGTTTCACTAGAAGGGCATAAAAAATGGAAAAGAACACAGAATCAGCAATTTAGAAAATACTAAACTTTGGTCTTTGGGGTATTGTGATGGTTGAAAATGGTTGTGCTTGTGTATATTATCTTATTTGAGTCGCCTGTAAATACATTTTAGTGAGTAAGATTGTTCACTCCAATCAAGTGACTTTTTACAAGAGATGATTGTTCCCATAGTAACTGTGAGAACCAGTATATTTTCTCCCAAAATCTTTAAAAGCATACATTTTTCATTGTTTGTAGCAAAATTTTGGCAAATTTAGCTTATATTTGAACAGAAATTGTTTCAAAATCCAGACCATTAATATTTTTATGGGTCTTATTTTATCATACTTGGTATATTTTCCAGGTTACTTTTCAGAACCTTGGCTGCACATGCCCACTCAAAAATGTGTGTGTGGTTCTTCCAAAAGTCTTAAAACAGATTTTAGTAATAATTAGAGGCTACATTCAATTTACAGAACATACAAAGGCGAAGGCGAATAGTGTACGTTGGTATGGGCATGTGCTGAGGAAGGATGATGGGCATGTTTTAAGAAGGGCTTTTGAGTTTGAGCTGGGAGGTTTGAGGAGAGGACATCCAAAGAAGACTTGGAAGAAGCAAGTGGAGGAGGAGAGTAGGAGGGTTGGGTTGAGGATGGAGGATGCATTGAATCGGGTGAGGTGGCAGGAGGGAGTAAGGGCAGTTGCTGCGAGTGTGAGGTGAATCTGGCCAACTCCCGTTTGCGGGGACAACCGGATTTAAAACTTTGGATTTACTACTACATACTTGAAACAAAATTTGACAATTTTAATCGTTCAGCAACTGGAGTTGCTTGCCGTGTTCAAAGGATTAAAGGCTACATACAACTTACAGAACATATACAAGTCGTCTATAGCATCACATCGCCGGTCACTGGACATTGACTTCGCAACATTAGCAAGGAGCAGTGTTAAATTGTGCACACATTAGTCTTTTACAGCCCCTCACTTCTAGACTTTCTCTTCTTGCATTTCAATCAGTCATGTTTCCTCACAAATATTGGAAATTACGAAGCAGCAGAAAGGGTTTTCCTTTCAAGTAGTGTGTGTGTGTGTAGTACTAGAAGCATGATTGTATACATTATAACAAATCCCCTATACTGTTTAGATTACAAATTATGAGATGAAGTACATGTTGAGCTGCCATTGGCAGTTGAGTGAGAGGAACAAGTCTGCAATGTTTTTAAAGGTCCATGGTCAAGTCGCTAATAGCCTCGTCCCCGGGACCCCCCATATTTTACCAGAAGTGGTCAAACTTTTGCTATCAGAAGAAAGCTACTATTTTTCTCATTCACCCTGTGAAATCTTAGGGCTAAAGGATGCTTGGTTTGGATGTTATGAGCGAATATATGCCTCATTTTGGTCGACCAATATTAATTTTAGCAGTACTCTATGGGGATTACAAAATCACATTTTTAGCTCTCACTTCAGAACTGGTTGAAATATCGGCACGGAACTTTAGAGATGGGGTTTTAGGGTGAAGGTCATTCTATCAAGATGAAAAATTTATAGACTTAAATCGGGTCATCCCCCTTTAAATACTCCCAGAGAAATGTCTTGTTTTCCAACCCATTTTGGGGGATTCATACTAATGAAAATGAGGAATTCTGTTAGGTGGTAGAATTCCTCCACGGGGGGTTCTCACATTGGGATGTGGTATGGGTGTGTGCCACCTATAAAATTGGGATGTGAGGAGGGTGTGTGACACCTATAAGACCCCTTATTTCAGGATCTTTCAATTCCAGTGACCCATTGTAAGACCTTTCAAGGCCCTCCAGGACCCTATTTTCATGTCCCAAAGCCAAGTTCAGCCAATTTTCTCAAAACACCTCCAAAAGTAGCTGAAAATTGAGGAAAATGGCAGCTTTTTTCTCGGAAATTTTTGGAAAATCTAGTTCCCATGACCCCCATTTTCGGGCCTAAAAGTCAGCTCTGGAGCCTCAATTTGAATATCGGGGGGGCACTACACTACCCAAAACAAATTTTGAAAACCCCCCCCCCCTCGGGACTTCCTCACCATTCCCCACTACCCTATGCAACCTGGAATAAGCACATTCGCCTCAGCTCACAATAAATAACAAAAAACGGAGGGAGGGGGGAGGGACCTGATGTAAACGGAATGGATTGCCCAATGCCCATCTCTTTCAAAGCGTTTGGGCCAGACTCAACCATGATATTCTAAACTTGAGCTTGTGTACGCCAAATTCATTGTTCAAGTATGTTATATGAGATGATATCACAGCTTTTTAACAGCGATACGCCACGTTAACGCGATACGCAGAAGGCCAATCAAAGGCACAGAGTAACAACGGACACTAATCAATTTTAAAAAAAATGGGGGTAGTCATTGGATAAAATTTCCATCAGTTTAGAGATATGTTACTAATTAAGCTTCGTATTTGAATGAAGATTTTATAAGAATGGAATAAAGGTATTGTTTAGCCTTCTTGCCGTGTATCTGTCATGTCATTTCACATGGGTACAGCAATTTTTAGCTGTTACAACAACTCGGCTGTGCCTCCTGATTCTACTAATGCTGTACCCGTGTGATATCACACGATAGATACACGGCAGAGGCTAACAAACAAATTACCTTTATTTTCTAAATTTGTTGCTTTTTGTCGAAAAAAGTTTAAGATTGTGGTAAGAAAAGGTCCCATATTGCCAAATTACCTTAGGGGAAGTCCCCTTTTGAAAAATTTGCCCCCCCCCCAAAAAAAAAAATCCTGGGTTGTGGCCCTAATGGTTGATATTTGAATTTCTATATTGTGTACAAAGGTGCACTACATCTGTATTATCTGGGGTCTGGGGACAACAGTCAGTAGTAGGGTGATTATGTCATGCTCTAGGTCATAAAAACACCCACCAAATTGGAATAGGATCAAATGGTCCATACAGAAAAGAGAGAACAAGTTACCACCAAAAAACAGTGAAAAAAATATGAATAGGGACAAATTCTGGCAAAACCCCAAAAGGATTATTAAAAGAACAGTCTAAATCAGAAATGGTCATTTTATAAGCACTGAACTGAATTAATCTTTCTCACACATACAGTCCTAGAACGAAATAATGATAACATTGACATTAAAGGAATACTAACGGGGAGAGTTTTCCAGTGAACACCACAGATGTGAAAATCGATAGCTGGTTTTAAATGTTTGTGTTAGAAGAATCAAGAGTGAATCAAGCGTGACTTTGCCGACCAAGAAGTAGTAATTATCGCACCCCGAAGCCAATGTATATCGTCCCGGCTCTGAGGTTCATTACTCCGCGAGTCAGGACGCTTTTTTTAAAGCAGATTAAAAGGAATACATTAGTGATGTTATCAAACAACTTAGTTAAGAGTCCTTCCAAAAATGCCTCCATGTGGAGGAAGTTTAAAGCTGAAATCGTAAAATACAGACTAATTCAGTATCTCACACTTTAATCTATTTAGGCTCTGTCTCAAGAGGAACTTCCGAATGGAAAGTCTGAAGTGTATACTTGGCTGGAGTGGAAGAAACATTTTGAAACATAAGCTGACAGTACAAATATATTATAGCACTAACTAGAAGACCTTTCCTGTCAGAAAGGAAAACTTAACATTGCTGCTTAGCCTGTGATTAAAGTCTACCTTTTTCCTGTAAGGCTTGTAGCCAGAATGTTTGGTAGGTTTGAAAGAATTGGACCATAAACGCATTAGAAATCTCAAGAATTTCAAAAAATTGGTTGTTGTGTTGTACACGCATTTTCCCTATTCAGGCTTAAAGCGTGTAGCCGAACTTTTTTGGGTAGGTTTAAAAGAATTACCCATAAAAGTGTTAGAAATCTCAAGAATTTTCAAAAAATGTTCAACTTTGGGCTGGACGTCAGCGACATATACATTAGTGGTGGCCGGTATGGGAAAGTGGGCGGCGCCGGTCTGCCGCTTCTCCACAATATAGAAAGACCTACCCCGAGTCATGCCAAACCATGTCTGTGTAATCATGGTCAGTGGTTTGGAGGGACATCATGTGGGACAAAATGTGGACAAATATTGAAATTGGTTGAAGTAAAAAGAAGATCTTTAAAAAAGATATAGTAATGTAAGTAGCACCCATCATTATGCTACTGTTGGGGGTTACCAAATCATTCAAATGTGGGGGGGGGGGGTGGTGAGAATGTTGACCTATTTTGCCGATGCATAACAATTGAAGGGGTGCTATTCATACAGTGTCTTGTGGTTCTCTTCACAATTTTTTTTTATCATACAGAATGATGTGTCAGAAAATAGAGGGATGCATCCCCATTCTCCTTCGTCCACCTATGTTAACAAACTTCACCCAATGTTAATGAAGAGACCGTTACTTAAAGAGACAGGGAGATTTCCAGAAGGAAGCGCCCTCATTTTTTAAACCAATTTAAAACTTTTTATTTATTAATATTTGGAATGCCTTCTAATGTATTAGATCAACACTGAAGTGGAATAAGACGATACGCCGTCTTCCTTATGTAATAAGATGATGATTTAGTATTCTGTCGTGCACGACAGAAAGTCCAAAGCATGTTTTCTATGAGAATGATTACGATAGCAGGCAAAACAAGGTTTGCGGTATTTCTTTGTACTTGTTTGTCACTAAAACCGTAGAAATATTCTCGGTATGTGGTCTACAACAGATACAGTGAAATGGAGAGGAACATTTGTATCCTAAAAAATCTCTCTGTCACTTTAATGGACGGTTAATTTGATGAAATTGGCCAAGTAGAATTTTCAGGATATTTTGTCATTTGAAATACAAATGCACACAGACAAGGTAACAAACTTGGTACAGTGGCCCCTGATATTTCAACCCATGCCATTTTCAACCTTTTTTAGCTAAGAGGGTGACACAAAAAACCTTCATCTGTTAATACCATGGGTGTGATCTGGCGATTCATAAACTCTCAAATCTAAAAAATATGGGTGGGAATGCCCATTTTAGCTGTATTCTAAAAAAGTAAGGATTTCTCCATTTCTTTCTTCCGTCTACTGTGCGTTGTGAAAATAATGCAATGTGACAAAAGATCTTACAAGGAATGTGGGGTCGGCAGTTACAGGCCTATTCATAAGGAAATATACAAAGTAGCACGCAATAATTACAGGATAAGGAGCATGGCGTATATGTGCAGCAGCAATGGGTGATATCAATTAGAAATGTGCATCGAGTTAAAAAGGCCAACTGTCAGCATCTGAAAAAATAGTGCACCCTCTAGAATTTTTCAAAATTGATATTTTTGCATGAGTGTAATTTTTTATATACATTAGCCCTCAGCCTTAATTTTAAGCCCACATCAGCGCGCTTATGGGTAAACAGAGCGATTTTAATAATTAAATTTAAAGTTTGGTTTAACTAACTAAATATTTGTGTAACACACGATAACACATGCTAGAGTTGATTCTCACGTGCATGCACCTTGTTTGATCGGTCGTGACCTTGTGTTTAATATCGTAGTACGAGCTTATAATATTCATGTAATAGACACATTTGGACACATTTGTTGATTAAGTTTTGGAACTTAAAAGTTAGCCCGCAAATTACCTGGAATACCTTTTAAGCCTCTTATTCATGTTATTATGTTCCCTATCTGTTTGTGAGTCTGTTTTTTTATGTTAAATATATTTTTTTTTTTTTTTTTTTTTTTTTTTTTAATTGCAAATTGAAGAATTTTCTATTTTTCTGAAAATGGCCATTGCTGGCTTTTAAGGTTTCTTAGGGGTGAGGGAGTGGTTGCACTGGTCACATAGGATCCTTGTCAAGATGTCCTATAAGAGCTTGTTGTCGCGATAGCAGCCCTAACACATAACGGTCGTAAGTACAATAGCTGCCATTTGTCAGAAAAGTGCCCAATACATGGCACACACCAGATGTATCATATGGCAGCTATCGCACTTACGACATTCTTGTATTCACACAACAAACTTTCATTGATCTAATCTTAAATAGTGAAGTACCATATATTTGCAGCTCACAACTAATATTTCTTTGTTTTTTCCTATCCTTTTCACCAGTGTTTGCTAGAGCTTTGTACAGAAGCACACTTTTCAATGTACCCTCAGAGCTAGAGAACATGGTATCTGCTTGTTTCCGAGCCCTGGATGGATCCAATTACGACGTGCGCAGTGCCGTATCTAAGTTGCTGTTGTTCTATTGGCGCAGACACAGTCCAATCCACCAAGGGGTAAGGACAATAAGCGCAATGTCTGGCTGTGTTAGTAATTGGTAAAGGGCGAAATTAGTATATTTGTTAAAATACTGCCTACGAGTGAAAAGAGTGGAAGCGTGCGAATCTGCCGTGGACTAATGACTTGTTCTGGCGATTTAATTGGCGTTCTTAACAGTTCTGTTTTTTTAATTGGTAAAACTATAGAATAAATATCATGAATTTACGCTCTCCCCATAGTTCCTATAGGATGGCGGCCAAATGACCAGAAAACACCTTGCGCCTTAGGAGGAATATAAGGCTGTCAGTCCTGTGTGTAAGAGATAATATGCCTACATGTAAATTACAGTCAGTTTTAAAAAGAGGGTGTTAATCTTTGGCTGGTCCACTTTGTCTTGGCTGCCTATAATGTCCCAAAGAAATATGCCTTAATGATGTGGTTGCTCACAGACTAAAGATTGACAACAAAGTCAAGCGATTGCCATTAACGAATCTGGTTGAGCAGGACCAAAAACGGCCAATTTTAATCACAAACATACGGCAACCAACAGCACATTGTGCTCACAAAAAAACAATCATGCCACAAGATATATATGATTGTACACACAGTAACTTGTCAGAAGATTCATACTGCACACAAAGATGCTTTAGCAAAACGCCTTCACAACACCTACTGATTGCATTGGCACATTGCTTCTTACCCCAATGACACAAATTCACATAATTTTGTGAAGTTGCCTAGCCCATCCCATACTCCATGAAAAGCCTCCATATTCAACATCAAAATTTCAACTTTCTGGCAATACCACTTTTATATATCGACTCTCTGTACACTGTTTTTTTTTTTTTTTTTTTTTTTCTCGATAAAGCATATATTTTGTGTGTAAATTAACTAGTGAATTCGCACAACCATTTACTGCGTGGCTGTTAATATTGATTATCCACCAGCCAATGAATTTCTTTACAGATAGCAAATGAGGCTATTTCCAATGTGATGCAGGATATTACCAATGTGAACACAGTTTGCGTAGACGAGCTTCACCAGGCCATTCAGAACATGGAGCCCAAGCATGTACCACGAAGCTGTCATATTTGAACCATATCGGAGATGTGAGGTTGCTTCAAGTCAAAGTTGTTATACGCTGCAAAACAAAATCAGAAAAACAAAGAGGCCAGGAAAATGGACCCACAATAATGCCGGAAATAGCACCCAAAAAGAAAGCTTAAGTTAACACAAGATCTAAACTTAACATTAACCGACTTAACAAGGAGCAGCTGAAAAAATTATCAAAATCTGTGTAGTGCAGAACTCTCCTTACTATTTTCGAGTAAAGTCTCCGAAAACCTGACTACATACCAGACCTAAATAGTTCAAGTAAAGCTCTGACAATTGAAGGTCAATAAACATCGTGTAAAGAAGTTCCAACCATCTGAACATAAACAATATGGGGGAAAATAAAAAGAAAAAATAAAAGACACCCACACCAATAAAATGCCCCACCAAAGTTATTTGCTGAAATACGTTAGTTAGGTCTTAGAGCATGAAAGCAGGAATTAAAAATTGCGCCTAAATAGCCCTTTTTACAGGATTTGATAAATAAAGCCACACAAAATAATTTAAGGCTGCATAAAGGTAATCACCCAATATACGACTTCGCTTTACCTTGCCTAAGTGAAAATATTTTCGAATAAACCCAAAAACGCCCACACGAAAATGAGAGACGCCTACTTAACCTATTCCAAACATTAGAAAGCCCACACACAAGACCAATAATAAAGCCACAAAAAATAAGCATGACCAGAGATAATTCTGCTTAGGTAGCATTATATTTTGACCTTGCCTGCCCTCGAGTTTGTAAATCGTACAAACTTCTAGAACAACCTAAGGAGCATAACCTATGTATGAATTACAATATTTAGCATAACACCACCCTTAAAAAGTTCCCAAAAAACATCGCCCAGGACAAACGCAACGTGAATAGCAATAAAATCTTCCTCCCGCACCACACTGGTCGAAAAGAAAGAGGCTTCCAATGCAATCTCAGAGGAAGACCAATGACAAGCCGAGATCCGCCCCAGCGCCCACTGAAGATTTAACATAAACCGCTAATCATGACACCAAAGCAGAACTGCGCCGGTGGAATCCAGCCTGCGATGAATGGGCCCGCCAAATTAGTGACAAATTCACTTACGAAGCGTCAACGTTAATTCAGAGGACGCAAAGCGCACACCCCGACTTACCATTATCTACCACCTCGGCATGTTTGCATCAGTATTGTGTCAAGTCAGACCATTTGAAAGTTTTCGAAATTACATTTTGTTACCTAGGTCTTGCTCTTTCATTTAAAACACTCGCTTGTCACAAAAAAGTGTGCAAAAAAGGCTGAGATAAAGCGCCCGAAGACGGCAACCCCCCCAAACCAAAAGTTGCACAATTTTGCGATTTTTCCATGGTCACTGTGTGGTACAATTCAATAATACGTGTGTATTGATTGTTACACAAAGACGTTTTCCGAATGATGAGCGAGAAAGCCCTACTTGCAATATTGTTGTGGTACACATGTTCGTGCCCCAGTACACTGTAATGCCCATTGAAAAACATCAAAAAACTGCACTTTTGATTTAGCCCGGCGTTTGCGTCTTTCGGGCGTTTCAATCTCGGCCATTTCTCCACGCCTTTTTACAAGCAGATATTAAACGAAAGAGCAAACCTTGCACAATAAAATGTTATTTTAAAAAAACTTTAAAAATGTCTGACCTGTAAACAATTATGATTCCAAAAACATGCCGAGGGATACTTTGGTGCAGGATGTATATATAAAACAGAATAATTTGGAAATTAAAACTGTTTGAGCTACATATTGAGCTATATTGCACCTAACAATATAGCCATAAATAATTAAGGACCCATTTATTATTTCACAGAACTTGGTGCAAGGAAGCCTATTGGTAAAAAAGGCCTAAATAAACAGCCAAAAAATCAAAGGGGCTAGCTCATGGCACTAATTTATCAAACTAATACAAAATAACATCCAAAGAGCAAGACCAGCAATTTGTCATTGATTTAGATTTGTCGCACCTAGGAGCATTTCCCTATTCTGCCTTTCCCAAATAAAACCAACCAAAGGTCACATGAGGTCACATGAGTTTATCAGCAAGGTTGAGCATCTTAAGAACCAGGAATCCATGTGTCCCGAAAATGTAGAACACATGTGTAAACAACACGCAATGAAATTTGACAGTAAAGGGCCATGACCTCGAATGACCTCTAGTTGACCAAATAAACCCATACTTGAGAGAGCTAATGTGAGCGGGATTACCTAATGACCATAACATGGCATACTAGTGCCAAAACTAATGAGTGCACGTCTGGGG